>JAFLJL010006645.1:0-11170 GCA_018398815.1 Conus ventricosus
CTAGCCAACCATAACAGATTGTTTGCATCTAATACATGAGATAGTTAGACCTTTTACTTGGATCATAATCATCTAGGTATTTGTTGTTTGCTTTACAGTAATGATGCGACGCCATACTAATTCCTCCACGCAATCCGTTTTCAATCATCTGAATCATTGGTAAATCAGACAATAAATCAATCTGTACTCCAGTAAACTTTAAGAAAGCATCCCAACTCATCCCGGGCGCAGAAATGTAATGCGCGGGATCCAGGCTATAGTGTTTCATGCAGGTCTTTCTGTAATTTTCAAAGACGTCAGCCAACAAACATGTATCAGCCATTAAATATGAATCATGATAGTCTCCCATCGTTTTACACTCTAACTTCTGCCACGCATCTTGAGCATGCTGGTAATCAGAATCGCTGATTTCCTTTCCTCTGAGACTAGAACAGAACGCAACTTTAGGTCAGGAAGTGTATCTTCGTCAAACCTTTGCCAACTGTTCATGTACTCATAAGGGTAAACACCCTTTCTAACAAGTGTTGGGTCAAAATATTCTTCTGTTATTGGGCAGGATTTTAAGGACATAGCCAGTGACTCTAACGAACCCATCAGGTGTTGCATAGAGTCATAAAAAGACATGTTATTTAAAGCGAAACACATGTACTTTTCTGATGACTGTGCAATGCATGTTACCCTGAAGGCGTCGGTTACTGCTTGCATTATAAGATGAGAGTCGTAACCTCGCAAGTTATGAAGAAGATGGGCAGCTTCCATGTCTTTGGTTCAAACTTTAGTTGAAGATTGCATTTACTGTGCGCTGCTCCTCTAAACTTTCCACTAATGTGATCGTGGTCTCTTATGGTTGGATTTTCTGCAAGTCCGGGTGTTAGTTCTAAACTGGCGGCAACCAAGGCCGCCCCACAAATCCAACAATGTGTGGCTGAGTCATACTGTTGTTGGTCTTCAGGCGTCATTATGATTTCAGATAAATTCAGATTATTAGAACAGGCGTTACGCACTTGCTGCATGCGTTCTAAGAAGTATTCTGCAGCATCTGGTCCTCTATATAATTCTGGTTCTGAATGGACACCATCCGACCTGACAATGATGAAAGCAAATGAACAAATCTGATGATTACTCATTAAGACTGTTTTTCGAAGTTTTTGTGGTGCTGGTCCCTCATAAGGAACAATGAGTGATTCAAAGTCTGCGTAAACAACATATGGACTAGTTTGCAGTTTTTTTCCATTTATTAAAACTAACTTTACTGCCTTCTCTCGGTGTAATTAGTTCTGTATTACAGTCAACTGGGCTAATACAATGTTTCTTATGTTCACTCGCGGCTTGAACAGATGGAATTCTTGTTAAACATTTTCTACAGAATTCTTGTTATTTTTATGCTTTGAAGTATGCGCAATAATCTACTCATTGTTCGTATCAATGTGTAATGCGGTAGCCCTGCTGGTGAAAACATCAGTAGTAAGTCAACATGATTTTTGTCTGGTTCGCCAATCGATGGACTGTTTTTGGACACTCTGATAGGCAAAAGGTTGGTTTCCTCATCCCATGTGTAAATATTAACAGTTATTGGTTTGTTTTGTTCTTCAAACTGATCAATTTTGTCCACGCTAACAGGAAAGGATATTCCATTAAAGTTAAGATCATTGATGTAATTCCAATAGTTAGATACTCTCTCTGCGTTTTTGTGGACGTGATGCAGCCTTGCAAGAACACACCACATAAAACATTTGTTGTCTGAATTCTTTATGTTTAGAACTGCTCTTTTCGCTACCAATGCTGGGGGCAGCGGAATGTAAGCCTTGCCTACAATCGGTGCATACTTAGACTGTTTAATCTGATCTCTAAGACTTCGCCCTCTGACCAACCAGAGCCTCTCATTTTGGCTTCTTCAGCGGCCACATCAAACTGTGTAAGCAGTTGGTCTGCCCAACCAGGTGTTAAGTCATTATGAGAAAAATAGTCTGTTGTTTAGTTGAGACCCAGACTTCTAGATTTTCTTCATTTATTGTTATATAGTCGATTAAAACAGCTAACATTACTTTAACTGGCGGGTCTATTGTTAGTTTACCTGGAACTTGAGAAATAGCATGTACAACGCTTGCCTGTACGTTTTTTGGATTAATAACTTCTAGATTAATATCATTTAAAGCTCTTGACAAATGTTCTTCCTTTAAATATTCATCTAACCAAGCGTTAGGACTTTCATATATCTTAGCCATGATGTGTTTCTTTTCTAACTCTATTTATTTAAATTTTAAAAAAATACAACGACATCGACTCCCAAGTCGTCTCCCAAGTCGTCTTAATCAAAATCAATATCAACGGTCTTTTTGTGCTTGGACTCATAAACTAAAGTTATAAACGCCCTTTGATGTTGTTAATGTGAGCTGTTTAGAACAGAGTTTAATGTCTCGTTTACTTTTTTTAAACATTCCTTTTTTATCTGATCGGTGTCTGGCTGTTGAGAAAAACTTGCCCTTGCCTTTTTTTGAAGATCAAACTTTTGTCTTTTATAGTCATCAAAATCAGCCTGTAGACGACTAAATTCTTCATCCGTGATGTTTGAGTCAACTAGCGCTTTATTTATTGTCAGTTTGAACGAACTAAGTTTAGCTGTTATTAGTTGAACTATAGCTGTGTGCTTTTGGAGTTTAGTTTTTATTTTTTTGCTAGCAGCACTTACAGCTAATGAACACAGGCCAAGAGTTAAAGACAAACCGCCTAGAGGTAAAGCTGCGGGTGCACCTACGCCTGTTGCCAAGAGACCTACACTTGTTCCTGTTGATAGAGCACTAATAGTCGATGCTCCAGTATTAACATATGTAACAGCATTAAAGACAGCAGAATACCTTCAATTGGTTTTGCTGTATTTTGAAAGGTCTTGCTCTAGTTTTTGTTGCATTTGTGTAATGTTGGTTAATCTGAAGGTTTTTATGTCGGGGGTTTCTATAGCAGCAGGGCTGCCTACTATCTCTTCTTTTGACGACTCTGGTGCTGTAGGCACATTTGGATAAACCTGAACAGACATGCTTTTTTTATAAAATAAAAAATAATTTAGTATTGTATATCTTTTAATCTGTTATCTTGAATATTCAGCTGCGCATCATATATTAAAAACAAATGTACATTAAGTGGTTTATCGCCATCTTTTTCTTTATCAATTTGAATGTTTATTACGTCTTTAACCGTTCTCCCACTTCCATGCAACTGATTATCCTCTGTCGACCTTAGGTCAATCCATAAACCGTATTTCGTTGTTAAATAATCATCAAGTCTAACACTGTGAAGGTGTAGATCTTTAGACACAAGGTCAACTGTTGGATTTCTACACCTCCCACCTCCAAACAATTTTCTTATTTCGTCAAAATGCTGATAAGGTCTAAGCCCGCTAGCGTAGATTTGGTTAGGACTACCCTCAATCAAACATTGTACTTTCGTTATTTTAGGATTAATAAACTTTTCACTTTGTCTTTTGAATGGTTCTTTTTTCATCTTCACACAGCAATAAAATACCTTTAAGTGATCGTGCTGCGGCACTAAAACTATAGTGTCATTCTTGCTTCTGGGATATGTTGTATGATGAATCACTCTTTCGTAATATATTGCTAATTTTGACTGATATTGTTGCTCAATCAGCCTTGCTAAGTTAGGGTTGCTAACAATGTCAAACTCTAGCGCGATGTCAGAAATGCTGTACTTTGCTTCGGTGTCTGATGATCTGATAACACGTTTGTATTCATTAAAAGTTAGTTCATATGACAATCTGTCTTTTAATGCTCCTTGAAAGTATGGTGCATGCGCTTTTAACAACTCAAAATCTAAGGGAATAGAAAAGCGATTTCCATACGCAAAATTTACAGCTACAAACTTGTTACCGTCTTTAGCATCTTCGGCGCCTATTCTGTGTTTTAGTGCTTCATTATTTTCTATTCCTTGAAACGCAAGATCAGCCCTTTCATTCCCGGTTAGCCATAGATCAGAATAGATTAAAAATATGTCTGCATTGTGTAAAGAAAATATTTCTTGCCCCTCAAGTTTTATAGAAATTTTCTTAACGATTGCCCGCCCCAGATTCTGGACAACTGTCCTGTTTAGGTCTGTTGCTGATTCGAGTTCTATTTTGAAAGTAAGTTGCGCAGAGCCTGGCACAATCACTTCATCTGCTCCTAGGTCTGGAAATTTGACAGTAAGAATTTGATCTGCATCAATAGTAGATGGATTATTTGGAACAGTAATATTCCGTTTATTTCCCTTCACGCCAAAAGGGCTCTTTCAGCCTTCTATGCGGGTCAAGAATTGAGCCATATGCTTGTGACATTTTTATAATACAAAATAAAAAGTTAATTATTTAAAAACATGGCAGGAATTGAAGGTGAAGAAGATTATGATGTTTTTGATCCTGGAGACGACATGAGTGAAATGATCCCTTTGATACAGCATAGCTCAGGGCTCTCATTGCGGCGTGAATTAACAGAAAGTAAGGTTAGATCATTGTACCAAAGTTTAGGTCAAGAACCTCCCGAATTTATACCCCCTGATGATTTTGAAGTAAAAGATGACCATTTGTTTGTAAGAAACGATCAAGGACAACTTGTTCAGCTTACAACTAAAAAAGACTCATCAAAGTTTTTAGCAATGGGTACAATTAGACAAAGGCTCAGTGTGAGCGATCAAAATCGCCTTGGCATTACTAAACCAAAATTAGATAGGGATGCAGTTGCTAAACTTCAAAACAGACTTCAAGAACTCCCAACAGATAACCAAATACAAAACATGGAACTTCAAGATTTAAGTCAAACAGCAGGTGAATTAATAGAAGCAGAAACCAGTTTTTCAGAAGAAACAGCATTAAAAACAATTAATGATTCCCCGCTACCCATAGTGGCCCTTGATCATGATTTGAAAAGCATTAGAGGCGAATTAATAAACAATTTAGCAAAACTGAGTGAACTAGATGAGCATATAAAAAGAGAAAAAGAAAAACTCGTTGAGGCTGATGACGCCAAATTAGGACCTGGTGTTAAAGAAAGAATAACACAAAGACTAAATAATCTTGAAGAACTGAGATCAGCAAAACTAGAAGTGTTGTCTACTAACCGAGAACAATTACGAACTCAAGTGAGCAGAATAAGAGAAACTATCCAAAGAATTTTATATGAAGACACAACGCTAGCAGAACGAATAAGAACACTGTTTAGAGAGCAAGGAGTCACATTAGCAAGCGTTATAACGGCCTTAGGATTTGCAATAAGTACACTGGTGTTGGCTATTACAGGCGGCGGTGGTCAAAGCCCAGTGCCTCCACCGCCATCGCCTCCATCACCACCTGATAAATCATGGGTAAAAAAACAGCTTGATCATCTTGCGGGTTTATTAAAAAAAAATTAGCCAGTAAAGCCATGGACGCTTTACCGGGTATATTAGGGAGTGTCGTTAGCTGGCTTTTGTCTACTGCAAGCAAAGTAGTTGGCTTTATGGCCGAGCACTTATAGACATTAGTTCTCTTAATAGTTGGGTTACTTTTTAGTAAAATAAAGACCAAGTAATCCTAGGGCAGTTAATCCCTTAACAAGTGCTGTCTTTTCATATTCATGGTCATTATTTTTTTTTACTTCGTGGACTTCGTGTTCTTCAACGGTCTTTGGGCTTTGGGCCACGGGGATTGGATGACATATTCTTTGGGGGTTGACTTGTTTGTTTACTGCTTGCAATATTACTGGCTCAGAATTTATTTCGTTTTTTCTGACTTTCTGTTCATTGCCTGCCACAAGGATTTCATTATTGTAGTTTATTATTGTACCTATCTGGGTCTGAGGTCAAAGGCGCAGTAAAGCCAGTGCCACAGCAAAGTCATTTTTCGATCTTGCGTTTTTGTAAAACTTTTTTGGTACCTTTTAATACTTAAAAGGAAATCAACTGTAGAATTAATGGCGTCCCAAAATTTGCTAAGCATTGTTTTTGGTGTAAAAGCCATAGAAGGATCTTTATGTTCGATCCGTTTGTGCTTGCGAACCTAGCAAAACCCCAAAATAAGTACAACAAGTCGTTTATTCGTCTATTCCTGCTTTAGTTACCCCTTTTAGAAGTGTCCTAAGATAAATGTGTCCATGCTTTTTTTATCCCTTTGCTCATGGTCCCGAGGTGAACACGTGCCGAAAAAAAAGATGTGAAGGGGGTTTCCTCATAGTTTACTTTTCGGGCCCCACGCCCCAAAGATAAGGGGTGCCCAAGCCATGTTTTAAGACCCAATTTTTTGTCTAAAGTCTGTCTTGGCCTTAAATTAATTCGTTCAGACCTTTAAAAAAGCCTTCATGCTTTTTTCTGTTCTGAAGGATTAAACCGGGTTTGTCTTTTGGAAAGGGTTTCCTGCATTTCCCAGTCAAAATGCGTGGAAGGTGAAATAAAATGAAATCTGTACACTGACCTCACCAAAGGAAAACAGATATTAAGTGATCGGAAAACACACCCACACCCATTTGATGCAAAAAACACAGAAAAAGTTAAGGTTCTGATAAAACTGCATGGGATGACTAAACCACAGGGGGGGGGGTTGTTTTTTTTAATGGGGGTTTAAAACGTTTTAATGGCTACCCCCTTTATTTAAAAAGGGTCAGTCTGGTCACAAAATGTCAAGGTATCAGTTGTTAATTTTAAAGATTGTAGGGCGCCCAACAGAATATTTTGCATCAAAATTTTTTTAAATCACTCATTTTTTTTTTCGTTTAAAAAAAAGTTTGTAAAAATAACAACTCAAGACCGTCCTTCGTTTTTAGAACAGCTTTTATAACGTTTGGGGAAACCCCAGAAGGGTTTGCCTTCAAAAATTTTTTACAAGTTGTATGGTTTAATAAAGGAATCAAAAAAGAAAATAAATTCAAAAAGTTGACAAAACAGGAACAAATTTGCCAGTTAAAAATACGAGGGTTATTAGGGGGTTTTGCTCGCTAAAAGAAGCAATGAGAAACTTCAATTTTACTCCCCCCCAAACTTAAACAATCAAATCTAAAAAAAAAAAGTTGCCTCAAACCTAAAAAAAAGAAGAATGGGTTTACTTTTTTTGAAAAAGAGCTAGCAAAATTTTAGGCTTTACAACTGCCAATCGACCCGTCATAGATTTGGAGTTACGCTAAAAAAAACTACTTATGAGGGAAATCCGCTAAATCTTGCATTACATCTTTACTCTTGTTCTTTTGGGATGACGAGCCTGATGAAAACTTATATGATGGAAGGCCTCAACTTTTTTTAAGAGCCTTTCCATCTGGGAAAGCGCATATTGCGATTATAAAAATTATACAATTCCTAATTTACATTTTTTTAAAAGTTTTAGTTTGTGGAGGGTGGATCATTTAATATAAAAACGCATACAAAACGGGGAAAAAAGTCGTAAAAATGGATAACCTAACCTTTGTTTTAGAAAAAAAATAATAGGGTTTGTTCAAAAAATAATGTCGCGTGGGCAAAGAATCAGGAGTTTACATTAGGCCTGTAAGGTGTAAACCTTAGAGTTAAAAAGACCTTGCAGACTTTTGGGGGACTTTGAACAGAACGGGAGAAGGCGCTTTTTTTGTTTTTGAGTACACTAAAGAGTGATTTTTAAAAGCAAAGAGGGGTTTGGGGAAACAAAAAGTTTTCCCAAAAAAGAACAACAAAGCAATGTAGAAGCAAATAAAGCGGCCAGAAGAATATAAAAAAAAATTCGAAAACCTACAGCAAAAAGGCACTTGAAAAAATATTTTGAATGGGACATAAAATTTGAATTATAAGCCCCCTTTTCTTTTTTAGCCGTCAAAAAAAATTTCAAAAAGCATTCACCTGGCCCCCTTTTCATTAAGTCTTATGCCGAGGAAAAAGTCCCCAAAGAGATCGAAATAAAAGCCGTATGGGAAAAAAAAAGTACATCCTCCCCGAAGGAAACGGTTTTAAAGGAAGCTTCTACAAAATTACAGTTCTTTCCCGCAGGAAATTAGGAGACTGTTCACAATGATATTTGAAAATTTCCCCGTCTTAAAAAAAAGGGGAGGGGTGGGGGTTTGGGGGGGTTAGTGAAGTCCTTTTAAAAGGAAATTTAAAATTAGCTGGCAAAATTGAGTTAACCGTCTTAAAGTTACCATGTCGTTCTTCCCAAAGGGGAGGAATTAAGGTCATAACCACGCAACAAAACAAAATTGCTTAAATAGAAAAAATCTTTTCAAACGAAAAGGATTAATCTTACCATTTAGGCCTCATAGGGGTTTTTTTGACTAACAAGTTTTGACGGAGAGTATGATAAAAACAATAAATGTTAGATTTTAAATTTGGGTTATAAAACAGGAGCGACGACTTTGGTGTCAATGCCCCATGTTTAAAATTTATAAAAACCCCCCAATTTTTCACAATTTGTGGACAGACGGGGTTTTGGAAAAACAATATTTGTCCTCGCCATTTCAAAAAAGTTTTTCGCTATAATTTTGATCATATTTTGATTTTCTGTCCAACACCCTTAAAAGGGAACAAACAAAAATGAAGAATTTTTTAAAGGACGGTGATAAAAATATATTTTATTTTATCCCCCAAAAACTATGAGTGTTTAGAACACTTTTATAGACTGTTTTTAAAGGGAAAGCAGACACTATTTATATAGAAGACTGTTCGGCAGAAAAAAAATAGTTTTAAAAAGGGGAAAAAGCTTGTCAAAACTTGCTTTTAGTGGAAGACATCTGGGAAAAAGTGTGTGGGTTTTATGTCAGAAATATAAACCCGTTTTAAAAAGACTTTAGAGAACAGTTAAAGATAAGAAAGATAAATAATGTTGCTTTTAGCCCAGCCGACCCCAAAAGGGGCCATATCCCGGGGGTGCCCCCCACGTTAAAAAAATCAAATCACCAGTCATATAAAAAAAAAAAAAAAAAAAAAAAAAAAAAACCACTTTCATACATCTCATTAAAGCACGTCTACAAAAAGCACCCGAAAACTTTGTTAAAATCTTTCTTCCGTAAAATCTTAAAACAATGAAAAATGTTAAACTCCCCTCAAAAACTCAAGGATCCCCGAACAGGGGATTTTTATGGACTTTCCGCTGTAAAAAAGTTTGTGTCCAGATGGGCAAGTCCCCCAAAACTCTAAAAAATGTTTATTTGGGGGCGCTGACATGGAATTGCACCCCCGGGCTTCTTTTACTCTTAAAAAGTAAAAAATGGGGGAAAATACGAATGGCCCGGTGTGCAGGGCCGGGACAAACCGTTTCCCCCCTTTTCGACCTCCCGACGTGGATGGGGGGAAGTCCTTAAGGGTTTTGGCGCTGAAAGATTTGTTCTCGTCTGTGTGTTCCAATCTCCTGCCAAGGTCCTCACATAATCTTAATTTTTGGGGTTTTACATCTGAACGGGGATATAAATGTTGGACAGTTTTTTCCCCTTGTGGCGTTTTTTGGCTAAACGTCAACCATTTCGGGCCCCCGTGCCAACTGACCAGGGAACCCCCCGCAAAAGTAATGTTTTTTAAAACCTCCGCTTTCAACTTGCTAAAAATTCAAAGAAATCAAAAGTTCTGGGTGCGAAGGTTGCGGCCAGCTATGGCTTTTAAAGTGGGCAGCGAACCCACAGAACCAGAAAGTCCCTCTTTTAAGAATTTGAGACTATCTTCAAAGCCAGTACCAGAGCAGTAAGTTCAGCAGAATAGACAGAAGCATCGGAATGGATATGTTCCAACAGTATCTGAGAAGGAGCCCCAGGGCAGTAGGCTGCACAGGCCACTCCATCCTCAGACTTGGAACCGTCAGTGAAAACTTTTTGATAGGATGGGAATTTGGAACAGAGCTCGGCATACAAAGCCTTGTACGCCAGAGAGCTGGTAGACTCCTTACGGAAAGCTGCGAGATCGAAACGAATCTCTGGTGTGAAAAAGGTCCATGGAGGTTGATCCGGAAACTTGGAAAAATCGGAAACTACTCCCAGTTCTATACCTGCATTCCGCACGTGAGGCTGCATACGAAGCCCAAACGGCGGAATACATTTCGGGTTATTTTCAAACTTACTTTGGAACGGAGGGTCAAAAACACAGTCATAGGCAGGATTCTGCGGTTCTGAGAACAGTCGGATGTAATAATTCAAAGACAGTTTCAGCCTGCGGTTGGACAGTGAAGGTTCACCTGCCTCTGCGTACAGGCTGTACACAGGGGTGGTGCGGAACGCTCCAAGACAGAGACGAAGCCCTTGATGGTGGATAGGGTCCAAGAGTTTGAGGTAAGATGATCTTGCGGAGCCGTAGACAGCACAACCGTAGTCCAGTTTGGAACGGACCAGGGCTCTGTAGAGGTGCAACAAAGTTTTCTTATCAGCGCCCCAGTCGGTGTGTGCTACGACCCGCAGAATATTCAGTGCCTTTTGGCAAGCAGTTTTGAGGTTTTTAATATGGCTGAGAAAGTTAAGTTTTTGGTCAAAAATGACTCCCAGAAATTTGGCCTCTTTAACAGCTGGAATGGGAGATTTCCTACTTGAAGTTCCGGATCTGGAAAAACTGACGGAAATTATGGAAGTGAATACACTGGGTTTTTGTAGCAGAAAAGGTGAAACCGTTTTCATCCGCCCACCGATGGATTTTATCTACGCAAAGCTAAAGACTGTAGTTTTATTTCACATGAAAGACAGAGACGCATTTGATGAATGTATGCGTGAAAATGATGTTATTGAAAATGATCAGGAAAAACACAGGATTAAGCAAAAACTAAAATCTGAAAAGTTTAGTAAATTAGTATTAAAAACAGATAATCCTACACAGTATGTTTGTTTGTAGGTTTACTAGGAGAGAACGTAATAACGCGGGCATTAGGGTCAGCCGCCCGAAACTGGTTGAGCCTGGAATGTATATTTACCCGTTCTCTGACAAGTAAGACTTCAACAATGAATTAAAAATGATAATCCATCACACCTTCTCCTTCAATAACCACAAAAATAACGATTATCTACAAACAAACATACTGTGTAGGATTATCTGTTTTTAATACTAATTTACTAAACTTTTCAGATTTAGTTTTTGCTTAATCCTGTGTTTTTCCGATCATTTTCAATAACATCATTTTCGCCATACATTCATCGAATGCGTCTCTGTCTTTCATGTGAAATAAACTACAGTCTTTAATTGTTCGCGTCCAAAACATGTCATCGTAATGTCTCTAGTCTTTGAGTAA
>JAFLJL010006646.1:5000-11430 GCA_018398815.1 Conus ventricosus
GAGAAAATTTCGCCATTTTGCCCGGGGGTTGTCTCTTCATTTTTAGATCTTGTTTTATTTTGCGATTCGACGAAAAGGGCGGGTGTCCTGGTTCGTTGGGGCATTGAGTTCTTCATGCTTATCATTCTCCCCCTTTCGCTTAAAATTTTGGGAATTTTTCTGGCATATATCATCACGCGAATCTTATAAAAAATTTATCTTTTAAAACCCTCGCTTTTTAAAAATAAAATCCCTTTCGCAATTTACTGAATGCATTTTATTTGGTTAACGCTTTAAAAACCCCTGCCTCCTTGCGCTGAAGAGTTCAAAAGCTACGTAAAAAAAATTTTTTTAATTCTTCATTTTTCTTTTTTGTTTGTGTTTCCCTGAAGAAGACCTAAGGGGTTCGAAAACGCGCCCGTTTTTTGGGTCTTGTGAAGTTTGCCCACGTTTTCCTTGGCGGTTCGCAAACATTTTTTAAGATTTGCGTGATTTTTTAGATAACCGGGCCCTTTAAGGGTTAATGATCCCCGATTTTTTTTGAAAACCCAGGCATAGCGTCAAAAACCCAGTAAGAGTTTTCGGGGTTTTGAAAAAATGCTTAGGACCCCAATAAAACGGGAAAGGGAAAGAAAAAATTTTCCATTTAAAAAATTACCCTTTTTTTCCCAATGCAAACAGATTTACTTTTGAAAATTACGGGGAAATTTTATTTTGAAAAACACGACGGAATTTTTTTTTTTTTTTTAAGTCGTTTTCATATCCGCGTGGGAGTGGGGTTTTTACAAGGGGTTTTATCACAGCATTGAAAACCTCAGAGCATCAACAACCGTTTTGGGTGTAAAAAAAAAACCCGATATAACCAAGTTTAAAAACCCGCGGCCCGCCGCCGTGGCGAAATTGTTGGGGTCCCGGGTTTTCCCGGGGGGGGGGGTGTGGGTTCGAATTCCCCTCGGAAAAATGTGGGTTTTTTGGGCCCCGGGGAAAAAACCCGGGTCCTACCCCCGAGTTGAGTTTTCTGCGGGGCTCCCCTTGGGGGAAAATGGGGGCCCCCGTCGGTTTTTCCCAATTTTGGACGCGTTTTGAGAGTGTTGCCCAAATTTCCCGACAACATGCAGGTGTCTGTTTCCCTTTTGGGCCTGGGTTTACGGCGGGAATATTTTTTGAAAGGGCGTAGATACAGCCCGTTGTTTTGTCTCAGACCCAAATTTGGGAAAACCGTAGCATCATCTTAATTCCCCATTTCTCAGCGATTTGGCCCTAAAAAACAAATGTCTCAATTCTGTTTGGCCCCTTATGCCCTGCTCTCCCTGGTGCCTCAGTTTGATGTCCTCCCCCGTCTATGGGGCCCTTGGTTTTTTTTCCGTCGGGGGTCACCGGTTTTCGGGGCGAAAATCCATGGGGGGCTGGGCGTTGGAAAGGGGCGTGGTGGCGCCCCCCAGAGGGGGAGCTTACTCCCGCCGGCTCGCGACTAAGCAAAAAATTTTCGTCGTAGGGGGGTTGTTTTTTGGGGGTTTCCCGCGTATGTGAGGGTCGAACAGGCGCCCCTGAACACCCCGAAAATGACTTGGCAGGTGTGTAGTGGTTCCTTTTTTTTCCCGGGGGGTTGCCTCTTGCGACTTGCAAATTTACTGCTCCCTGTGGATGGCCCGGTGCCGGGCTGGGAGGGGGGCCCACCGGGGGTGTGGCTGTGGGGGGGGGTTTTTTTGGGGGTTGGGGTGAAGGGTGGTTTTTAAAAAGGTTTTTTGGGGGGGGGCGAGGTTGGGAAAAGGGGTTTTTGGGTGGGAAAAAAAATTTTGTTTTTTTTGGGTTTTTTTTATTTCAAATTTTATTTGTTTTTATTTCTTTTTTGTTTTTTGTTGTTTTTTTTTTTGTTGTTTTTTTTTTTGTGTTTTTTTTTTGTTGTTTTTTGGGGGATTTTGTATTTTCCTTTAAAAAATTTTTTTTTTTTTTTTTTTTCCCAAAAGAACGGCGGGGTTTAGGGAAGGGGGTGAGGGGGGAAAGGAACCCCCCCCAAAAATTAAACAAAAAAACCAAAAAAAACAAACCCCCAAAAAAAAATTTTAAAAAAAGCGTTTTAAAAGGGGGTTTTGTTTGGTTGGGTTTTTTTCTTTTTTAAAACCTTTTTTACTTTTCAGAAGTTTCGTTCCATACGGGGAAAAAAGCAAACCAAAAGTTGGTTTAAAAGTTGGTTTTTGGTAAAGGAAACAAAAAAATTTTAAAAAGCAAGCCTTCACCCCAAGGGCGCCGGGGGGGGAAAAAACAAAAAAAAAAAGGGGGGGAAAAAGGGCAAATTGGGGCAGGCAAAGGGCCTGCGCCCTGGCCAAGGGGGGCCAAAAACCCGGGGAAAAAAAATTAAAAAAAAATTTTTTTTGGGCCTTTTTCAGGACCAATTAAAAATTTGCCCCTTTGGGGGAAGGCAAAAGGTCGAAAGCTTAGGTATCTCTGGTAAACCAAAAAAGGGAAATGGCTTCCCGAAAGAAATTGAAATATCAGCTACCTTTGCACCCCCTAAAAAAAAACCCTCGGAAAACAGTTTAAAAAAATCGGCCCTCTTTTCATCTCCTTCAAAAATTTTGTGTTTGGGGAAAAAAGTTTTCGTGGGCTAAAGGAACCCTAGTAAACTGGGCTGTGACCCGCGCGATCTGACCTGGAACAAGTCAATTTGGGGGGGTTTAGATAGTCACGGGTTGTGAAAATTTAAAAGAAGAACCCCCATAGGCAACGAAAAACAAGATACACCCAAGGGGGGGGGGTAGGGCCCAGAGAAAATACTTCCCCAACTGCCGAACAAACCGCTTGGGGGGAATTTGCACCACCTGAGAAAAAATGCGCTGTGTTTTTCTAGGGGGGGGGGCCCCGCAAAGGGCGTTCCTTTAAGATGTCAAGGGGGCACAATTGCTCCTGGCGAATGCCATTGTGTTAAAGGTCAAGGATGTGGGCACGACAGCACCCCCACGGGAGCGTTCTATGGGTGTACCGGCCCCCATTTTATGACGGGAGGGGCCCCCCGGGCGAAAAATGTTCCCCTCAGGGAAACTACCCGTGTGCACCCCGGGGGCTTCCCCTTGCTGTTCCACTTTTATTTTATGCCATCTTTTGTCTTTTTCTTCTTCCTTTTTACTTGGTTTACCCCCAGTCAGGCCCCCTTCTCGGAGCTCTCCTTTCGATGAGTTTTGGGTTGGGGCAGAGCCAAGGGGGTTTAAATTTTCGGCAATCACAGCCGCAGGAGGAGGTGTTGGGTCAAATTCAGTGTCAGTTAGATAGTGGGTGGTTTTTTTTAAAAAGAAAACCCGTTTAGGGCTATGTGCATTCTCATTCTGCGGGTTGGGAAAAAAGAAACCCCCCCCCCCCCCCCACAACACAAACCACACAACCCCCATCCCTTCCCCCCCCATGAAGGGAAAAACCCGAAAAATTTTAAACAAAATGTCCGCCCTTTCGTGGGAGTAAAAAAAATTTTACAACAGGGGAAAAGTAGTCTTTCCCACATCATAAGCATGCACAACAGATCTGTCAGGAAAATGGCCTTTTTGGGAAACTGGCTGGCGCCCAAATGGGGAGGGTATCATGGGGGTCCTGCCCAAAATTTTTTCCCCGCATCTGTCAGATCCCACACGGGGTTTGCCCCCCAAAGTTTTGGTCAGCAACTTTCCGAACAGAGACCCGGAAACCAAACCCCGCCTAAGTTCACAACACTGCCCAAAGGGGAAAGATCAAAGGGGTCATGAAAATTTTTCTCTGCGATGAGGGAAGGTGGGAGGTCTGTTGGAAAGGGGGATGAAGAAAAAACGACGAAAGTTTGGAGAAAAAGGAGGGGGCTTCTGGGCTTTTGTGTGTACTTCAAATTTTTATTTCAGGGAACGAAAGACAAAAAATGCCCAAAAACCCCAAAACACCGTCAAAACACATTCAGCGAATAATCGTGAATTGCTACCAGCCAAAACACCAGCTTGAAAGTGATTTTTCAGGCTTTGGGGGTGATGGTGGGGGCGGGGTCAACTGAACCCTCCCCCAGACTGGAACGCAGACAATGTTCCCCTGGGCGGGGCCTCAAATCTTGAAAAAGGGGAAAGGGTTTTTCCCCGCCCTCACCTTTAACCGGGGCACGTAAAGGCCCAGTTGAAAAGGGGGTGAGGAAAAATTTGGGGAAAGGTTTTGCCGTTTAAAGTGCCGGACCGTAATGCCACAGCGGTCGTTTCCATTAACAAATCCTTACAAATTCCGCAGTAAAGAATGGACACTTCCCCTTGCCACTCAGGTTTGAAAGGACGGGCACTCTTTGGTTTGCCAGTCTTGTTTAGGGGTCGGACCCCAAAAAGGAGCAAACTCGTGCAAGGAATTTTAACCAGAGCTGCATATTTTCAGTGTCAAGTTTAGTGGTTTGGGACTGTAGAAGATTTTTTTCCCTTTTTGCTTTTTTGGAAACACGTTCAGCTGTCCCGGAGACTCTCTTAAAAGGGGAGCAGCAAGCGGAACAGACAGCGGGGGGCCCTGTGAGTTATGAATTGAGGTCAGTCCCTTTACCCAAAATTTTTTTAAAAAAAGCGGAAAAAAAACCTCACCTGAAAATTAGAGGGAAAACAGGATCCCCTAAAATAAATTTAGGGTTTCAAGTCCCATCTCCCGATTAAAACCAGGATATTGCCACCATGTCTCCCAGTTCTACAGGGTAAAGATTTCCTCCACGCATGAAAGTCCTTGTTGCACCGGCACATAAATTCCAGCTCACATTTTGAAGCCCTGTCTCACCTTCGATGTCGTGACGCGACAAACGCAACCCAGCCCAGTTTAAGAAATGTAGGGGTTAGCAAGTTGTCGGCGGTAGAATGCAGGTTTTGCTCAACACTTCAGACGTGCAGATGAAAGTGAAGTCACCTGCCAGAAGTGTTCTGGGCACAACACTCAATCCTTTCAGCTCCTTGCGGAACATGGGGCTGCAACAACATTCCTTCAGCGATTCTTCTGGGCTAACTTCATCAGAAATTGACCCGACCGGCTCCTACCCAGAGTTGAGTTTGCTGCGGACTCAGTTGGGAAGACTGGGACCACACAGTCGAGTTTCATCCACTTAATGGATGCGTTTCTGAGAGTGTTGCTCAAATTTCCTGACCACCACTGCAGGTGCCTGTATCTCTCGGGCTTGGTTGACGCCGGGATATATTATGAAAGTAAGCGTAGAGTACAGCCCTGTCATGTAGTCTCAGACCGAAATGGAAATCCGTAGCATCATCTTAATCATCCTCATTCTCATCGATCAGCATAAAAAAAGTCTCAAATCATGTGGCCCTTCATGCCCTGCTCTCATGGTGACCTCAATTTCGATGTCCTCTCCACGTCTGTGGCCTTGGTCTGGTTCCGTCGGGGTCACCGCTATCGGCGAGTCCATGGGGGCTGTCGTTGGACGAAACGTGATGACGCCCTCCGGAGGGAGAGCTCACTCACGCCGGCTCCGCGACTAAGCAATTATTGTCGTCAGTAAGGGGCTTAGTAGGTGGTGTCCTGCGTATGTTAGATCAGAACAGGCGCCACTGAACACCACCGAAGTGACTCGGCAGCAGTGCAGTGTCTCCTCCGGTGGGTTGCCTCTTGACGACTTGACATTGACTGTTCCCTATGGATTGCCGGTGCCGGGGCTGCGGCGGGGCCGACCGGGCTGTGGCTGTTGACGGGGTGTCGGAATGAACGGCGTGGGTGCACTGCCTCTGAGGTGGCGCAGAGGTTGGGACAGCAACAACAACAACAACAACAACAAAAAACTTCATCCGAAATTGGAGCTATTTTATTCCAGCTGTCCATTTACAATCCATGCATGGGCGCCAAGTCTGTCGAGGTCGTCCCTCCTTCCTGTTCTCGTGTTGACAATGGAAGACTTCCTGCAGGACTGTCCCACACATAAAAAGCTAAGAGCAGAGACCTGGCCTGCCAAGACACCCATGAGGGAAAAGCTCTATGGATCACCGGAGGGCCTCCGCCATACAGCACCCTTCATCAGTGCCTCTGGGGTTCCTGTCTGAGTGAACGAAGAAGAAGAAGAAGTTTCCCTGTGAATTCCATTCGAATACCAGACTTGTGATGTTGGTAGAAGGCTTTCGTAGCTCTTCCTTTTCTTCATCTTTGTGTTTTCTGTGCTTTGTTTGATTCGCTCCCACATAGTTTTGTTGGAAATGACTTCTGGCCATTTCACATTGAGAACCTGAGGCACTTAATAACTGCTTGAAGATTGTGAATATTTGACTTTCTTGTAATCAAGTGTGAACCATATAACAGAACACACTTCACATTGGTTGAAATCTGATCTTGTGTAATGAGAAGCCTACAGTTGCGGTGTAAAAGAACCTTCCTTTGATGCGCACTGATTCTTGGTCTGAAAGAATATCTCCTTTTGTGCGCTACTGATTCCTGGTCTGAAAACTACTGCCTTTGATTATGAGTCTTGGTCTGAAAGACT
>JAFLJL010006647.1:0-10078 GCA_018398815.1 Conus ventricosus
AAAAAGGGCCGGAATTTTGTAATAGTAAAAAACAAACTTTTTGCCAAAAAATTCAAAGGGGGGGGGGGGGCAAACCCCCCCGCGGTAGACCAAAACCTGACTCACTTGATGGACGGGCCCATCAGCGCGCCTACACAAAAAGCCAACCCAAAGGAAATCAACACAGTTGCGATCCCCACAACTAAAAAGTCCCCGGGGGGGGGGCAATATTGTGCGTAGGGGGTGCAGCAGCCACGGGGAAGGGATATTCTTTGCAACTTTTATCTGATCCAGATACCGAAAAAAGTGGTTGGGGTTCGGAAACCCACCCGGGCAGCAAAAGTTTTTTTTACCATGTCAGTCTCAGCTGGGCCGCGGCAACGAGCATTCCGACAATTGCCGAGCCCGTTCGAGTGGCTCAAAAACGTCGTCGCATTTAGGTATACTTTAAAGGGTGGAGGGGAAAAATTCTACAGATGAGTGCGAAAGTGCACTTTATTTTTTTCTTACTATACAGATCCACACTTTTTTAAATTAAAAATGAACATTAAAGGGCTTGGGGAAGGAAAATCCCGCCGCCGTCCACCCGTGATCGCTCAAAATCAGTCGGTACCTCCTTCGAGACTTGGGTAAAGTCCGTACGCCTTCAAATGCGGGTTTTTCAGGCGTTCAGGGGAACAAACGACGTGGTAAAAGAACTTTGCTTTCAACGGAAAGGAAAGGCCTTGTAAAACTCCCCAGAGTCACAGGGCCGCGAAACAATCACTGCTTTACTGAAATTAAATACCGAGCGAGATGGGGCAAAACCATCAAACGTTTCTGTTGCCGCCTACCATCAGTGACGTCACATCCAAGAGCATTAACCCCACCAAGATTTATTGTACAGGAAAAAAATCCCATTTTCGGGGATCGATTCGTGTGAGGGGGACAATCGGATGTTTATTTACCAAAATTACAAAATTTCATTTTTCTGCATAACTGCCCAATTTATCAAAAACCCTTTAAAGTAAACCTTTAAACTTGGGTACTTTCCCCCTCTGAACCGAATTCATTTTTTTTTTTTTTTAAGGGGCAAGAAAATTTGCAAAAATTATGAATCTGTTTAGAGAAAGAGGAAGGTGTGGTGTGTGTGTGTGTGTGTGAAACAACATTAAACAACCGTGCCTTTTTGCAATAGATAAATGAATGTCAGTAAGGGGAGAATCAAGGTTTTCATCACCAGTCAAATCACTGCCGGGTTATTTACCCCAACTTGATTTTTGAGTCCTTCCACCTACTGGACCTCCCCAGGCAATGTTCAGGTTTTTTTTCCCCTTCCTTAGGTCTCCTGTCTGAACATACCATCATCTTCTTGATAGAAATGTTATAGGGGTGTTTTGCAGGCCATCTTGTGGAGTGGATTGTGACATATGCATGAGGATTTTGACATACGGGACCCCCAGCCCTTTTGATGCACCTTTTTTCACCAGTTGACATCGGTCCATACTACATGGTGTGCACCCCCCAGTTTTCCTAAATACACACTTGCAACACGTGGGGTGGGTTCACGCATAGTGAATTTCCAACCCCCTGTCAAAAGTAGAGTATGTATTGTGGCAGTATGGGGTTCATACAGTAGGACTGTCACCCGGAGTGATACAATCTGCAGTGTACATGTGCGGGATTTCAAGCAGATGGACTGTCAATCCCGGAGGATACAACTCGCATGTAATGTGCGGGAGTTCCAAACAGTAGGACTGTAAATCCCGGAGTGAAAAACAATTTGCAGGTACATGAGGGGGAGTTCCTGGAAAGGGGAATGCTGACCCCCGGGTTTTCCATCCCTTCCCCTCCACCATGTCCCCTCCTCCCCCCCCACCTCACAGCACCTCTTCTTTTGGCAGAGTTATGGTTTTTTGACATTTTTCAAGTCTTGCTTTTTGTGAGGCTCCATCTTTCCCACCCCGATTCCCCTTCCCCCCGTCCCCCTGTCGCTTTTTTCCTGCCGTCCCCTGTTGCCCCTTTTTCCGCCGCCCCCTGTCTTCTTCCGCTTCCCCCTGTCTTTTTCCGCCCTCCCCCATGTCTTCTTCCCCGCCTTCTTTTTCCTGCCCTCCCCCTTTTCTTCCTGCCGTCCCCCCTGCTTCTTCCTGCCGTCCCCCCCGTCTGCTTCCCCCTTTTCTTCCCCCCCTCTGTCTGTGTGTTTTAATACCCCCACCCTCCACCCCTTGCCCCCCGCCCACTCCTCTCTTTTTGCCTTTTTTGATTTTTTTTTTTTTGTGTGTGTGGAATTTGTTACTAAAAATTTAAATTGAGTAACTAAGTATAAATAAAAATGCTTTGATTCGTTGGAAATAAACCAGAAGTATGTTTTTGTAAGCCATGAATATGTTTTCTGTATATCGGTTTTACAAAAGGAATGGCCTGAAAATTTATATACAGCATGCCACCCTCCCCCCTGTACCGTATTTTTCCCCGAAAATAAAGAAAAAAAAGCAGGGGGTCCCGGAAATCGGTTTTTTCTTCGCTCCCGGGGAAAAATTAAAATTCGCGAAAAAGACCGTTTTTTTTCGCTAGGATCCGGTTCAAAGTCTCAGGGTGGCGCCCAAAGGGGGGAAACGAATGTCATCGCGCTTGCCGGCGCGGTCATTTCTACCCCCCTGCTTCAACAATGGCGTCGAACAAACGAAAACAAGTTTTCACCGATTCGATTATCTCCAAAGAATTTAAAAACGCAGTTCCCAAAAAGCGTCGAAGTTTCGACAGGGGGGGATACAAGTTTCGGGGCCCTTTTATCAGCCAGGGGGGGAAAGGAGAAAAAAAAATTCGCTTTCCCGCGAATTTTGTGCATGTGATTTTCCCCTCAAAACCGGTGGAAAAAAAAAGACGCGGGGGCCCCACAAACTGACAACATAAAGCGAACAAAAAAAAATTTTTGAAGCCACAACAAATAAAAAAAAAACTGGATTTTTTAACAGTGGATGTAACTTTGGGCCCCAAAAAGGAAAAATACAGCCGTCATTTGGCTGAAGTGAGAGGTGGACATTGTTTTGGGAAAAAAATTTGCCGGTCGAAAAACGTTGGACAAAACTCAAAAAAGCAGTGAAATCATGTTTCCCGAAAAAGCCGGTTTTTGCAAAGCCCCCGGGTCCGGGGGTTCACTAGAAACAAAACAATGGGGCGGGCCCGGCCCTGTTTCTAAAAAGATCCCTACTACAGGCCCCTTTTCCAAGCCCACCAGTCTCATTAGTACAAAAGGACGGGTTTGGGTAAAAATGTAAATAAAGGAAAAGCTTTTTTTTTAAATCCCTTTTTAATTTTATTTTTTGTTTTTTTTTTTTTGTTTTTTTGTTCTTGATAAACCAATAATTTGCCGAATTTTTAAGGGGGCCCCCCTAAAAAATTGTGCCTGCCCCCTGATTTTGAACATTTTGGTCCCTAAAAGAGCAATTTAGGGGTAGGCATGCCTGCATTTGTAAACACAATATAACTTTTGTCTACAGACTGTTTTACCCCCAGGGCGTTCTCTGATCATCGGGTAAATTCAGAGGTAAAATTGAAACGATGTCGCTGAAGAACCAGAACCCCCCCATCAGGTCCAGTGCCACGTTTCCTTCCTGGTAACCCATGGGAAGTTTCCTGTTGCTTTTTTAAAATTAAATGACAGATATCAACCCACAGTGAAAGAAAAAATTAACCGGGTTTTTTACCTGCCCCCCAAACCCCCAACCTCTTTCAGCATCCCCTTGGCATGACTCCCCAGGTCCCAAGGAAAAAAAAAGGAAAATTAAGCAATTCAAAATTTTTTTCCAAAGTCCACCATCTCTAGTTTTAAAATGAATTTTCATTGTCCCAATCCCCGGGTTTATCCACTCCACCATACTCCCTGTTGAAAATTTTAAAATTGCGCTTTTGGGAAAGATTTAATCTTTTAAACAATCTTTTTTTTTTTTTTTTTTTTTTTTTTCCCCCCCGGACGGGATACTGCCCAGCAGAATGGGGTTTCCTCCAGCTTCAGGGTTCCATGTCGATTTCGGGTTTGGTGGGTGCTATTTTCCGATTGAAACTTGTGTTTAAAATTGCAATTTAGTATTTTCCCAAATTTCCCTATGTTTTTTCCAACCTTACTTTGGGCCCTGCCCTTTCGGGGTGTGGGGGGTGGTAGCTATTTTCTTGATTGTACTTTGGGTTTTTTTTTTACATTGCGTTTTTTCAAGTGTTCTAACTGCAAATGGTTTCAAACCCTGTACAAAAAAGGGTTTGGGGTTGTCCACCATTCTGTTTTCCCAGAGTTCTGTGGTGTTGTTAAATTTTTTTATGACTGTCCATTTTCTTAAAGTAAAAACTTATAAGGTAAATTAACCCAAAAATTTTAAACAGGTTTACTTGTCTTTTTTGTACTCCCGAGAATGGGATACGGGTGTATTTAAACCCATGTAGGACCCTTGAACTTTGGGACCAATGCAGAAAGGTATTTGCCTGATTTTCCTTTTAAATTCAGATCAAAGCAAAAATTTCATGTAGGCATCACATATTTCAACCCCCCTTTGGAACAGCAAGGGTTTTTGGAAATTTTTTGGGGTACAGATTTCTTTTAAATTTCCCATAGGAAAATAAATTTGATGGGAAGTTGATATTTTGGGTTGCAAGTTGCAATACCAACTTTGTGGGCAGCAAAACAGCAGTCTGTGTTGCCTTTCACACAAATGACAGATTACTATATTACTTTTTGAACTATTGAGGAAGTCATAGTCATGGAGCTTTTTTTCATGATTTTTTTTGGGGTGTATTTAAAAAAATGATTTCATTAGGGGAAAACTTTGGTCAAGTTGTCAACTCTTGTCACTTTGTTGGGGTTTTTAAGTTTTTTAAGGAAAAACTGCAGTAAAATTTTTTTGTGAAATTGAGGACCGATAAAATTTAAAAATTTGGGAAACATTTAAAAAAAAAACCCAAAATTTTTGTTTTTTACAGGGCCCTCAATTTAAATTTAAGAAAAAAAGTCTGCAATTTTTTTTTGTATGCATATAAAAATTAAAAAAAAAACCAACATGAAAATTTTTTGGGTTTTTGAATCCAAAAGAAAAGGTGCAAAAATTTAAAATAAATTTTACAAAATTTTGTCAAACAGTTTTTTAACAATTGCCTTTTAACTTTTTTAAAAAGGCAATTTCACTTTAAAATTTGTTTACTTTTCCCAAAACCGGGGGTTTTAAAAATTTGTGTTTGGGTTTCATTTGTTAAAAATTTTTGAAAAAAAAAAAAAAATAAAGAAAAAGGAAAAAAAAGCAGCTAAGCCACTTACTGAGAATAGATGTTTGCACACCCTTTTTTTTCCAAATTTTTATTGAAAAATTTATATTTCAAAAAACCATACTTGATTACTTTTTAGAAGTGTTTAAAAAAGCCCTTTAAATTTTTTATGTATGTGTGCCGTCCCTTTTTAAATTTTAAAATTTAAACATCAGACTTTATTCAAATTTAAACAAAAAAGACACAAAATCTATCATTCCATTCCAGGTGGTTTTAGGCCCGGTTTAAAACATTTTAAAGGAAACAAAATGGTTTTTGCATTGGGACAGAATAAGTTTGTCAAAAAATAACCCGCATTTTTTCATTTTTTTTTGCAAAAAAAAAGGTTTAAGTTTTTGGGGAGCATTATCTTTTTAAAACCTTTTTTTGGCTTTTTGCAACTATTAACAGGTGACACAATTTTTTTTATTTTGAACCCAATGACATATTGCTTGTAAAATTTTACAGAAAATTTTTTTTTCTTATACTAATTATCGAAGTACATAATAAATTTTTAGCAGAGCAAAACAAAAACACCACACACACACACACACACACACACCCCACACAAAACACACCCACCCCCTTACACACACACACCCTACCTTAGAAATCCCCACACACACACACCACCACAAAACCCCATAACCAAACTTTTACTGTGGGAATCTGGGCAATTGCTACACCCCGCACACCACACCTACACACCCACCCAAAAACCAACCACAAATAAACACAACCCAAAACCACTCGTTTCGCACACAACACATACAACACACAAAACACCAAAACACACAACACACACAAAACGCACACACACACCACCCAACACAAAACAAAACACACACATATGCCCTCACACTTTTTAACTCAAAACTTGGAAAATGTTCAAGCTCGGCCCCCCCGTTTTTCAAGTTCCAAAGTACTGGTAAACGTTGATTTTACAAAGGGTTTAAACCCGGCCTTTTTCTTGGTGGTCCCGAAAGAGGTTTAGGGGTATAGAGAGGGGTGGGATCCGTGTTTTTGTGTGTGGGGGAAGGTAGGGGAAATTTGGGGGTAGGGGGGGGGGGACAAAAAGACATTTCCCTTTCATGTGTTTTGTTCCGATTTTAAAATACAAAGGTTTTGGCCCTTTTTCCTTGTGAAGTGGGTTTTAACATCAAATTTTAAACACTAAGAAAGGGTGTATCCCTCTATTCAATCATTTTCAATTTTTTATGGTAATTATTTTTCCCCATTATTTTTTGTCCCCCTTCGTCATCATTTTTATTGGTGGTTTTTTGTTAAAGAGTTTGGGGTTTTTTTGATGGTTTTTTTGGGTTTTTGGGGGGCATCTTTCCCCTTTTTTTGAACTTTTTTTTTTGGCCCGAATGGGCCGCTTTCAAGACTGGGAAAGGGGACCACTCACGCTGATGTTTTTATAAACCCAAATTTTTGGGGGTTCCACAAAGGGCACCCTGCTTCTGCCCTCTTTAGCAAAAAATCACAACAAATTTTCCCAAATTTTTTCACAGGAAAAATGATGCTCATTGTTTGTAGAAGATTTTTTCCCTCTATCCAATTTTTTCAACTAGGGGACAGCTTTTTTAGGGTAAAATACATCTGTGGGTGGGAAAAAATGGCTTTTACCTTTCCCCCGCCACTAAGGCCCCCTTTCACTGACTTTCCCTTTTCCTTTTTTAGCTACAAAAAACCCCGGGGCACTGACCCGGCTTTTTTCCTTTTCCCGCTACTAAGACCCCGGTGCCTGGGCTTGGCTTTACCTTTCCAGCAAATAAGACCCGTCATTTAAATGGCTTTTTCCTTTCCAGCTACTAAAAAACCCCCTTTCAAATTTACTTCCAAAAACTTTGGCCCGGGGCCTTTTTTCTGATCCTGAAATCCAAAAGGGGAAATCTTTTATTCTAGCTGTAAAAGAGGGCCCAAAAATTTTGGGAGTTTTTTTTTGGGCAAAACTCAGCTTTCTTAGCACATTTTAAAAACTTAAAAACTTTTTGTCAGAAAGCTCTGAACATCTGGAAGGGCATAGCACACACTTCTGGAGCGCTGAAGAGAAAAAATTTTTTTCAAAAAACCCCCTTTCAAGGCCCCTTTGGCCATTTTTTAAACTGACTAATTTTCTGTGTTTGGTTTCACCTGTGAGACCCCGTTACCTGAAACACTTTATCCCGTTCTCATCAAGGGGGTTTTGGGCTCGTCTTGGGGGCATTCCCACCCACCCCCAGTGACCCGCCTGCGGAGGGCTTTTGGGCCCCTGTCTTGGGGCATTCCAAAAAACCACCCCCCCTTTTACACCTGCGGAAAGGGCTTGGCTTTTGTCTTTGGGGGGCATTCCCCCACCCCCCCAGTGGGAAAAGCCTTCAGAGGGCTTGGCCTTGTCATGGGGGCAAATTCCCCCACCACCCCCATGGGACAAAAACCCGGGGGAGGGGTTGGTTTTCCCGTCCTTTGGGGCAATTTTTCCCCAAACCAACCCCAGATTTAAAAAGCCCCTTTTGGGGCTTGGGGGTTCGTCGGCATTTAAAAGGGGGTAAGTGCGTATGGGTGGTTGTAATCTGGCCTCCAACCCCCCCAGTGTGCCCGCGAGGAGGGAAAAACCCCCAAAAAACCCAAATGAGGGTAATTTTTAATGACCTTCCCCCGAAAGTTTTTAAAAAAGAAATGTAAAACCCTTCTTTAAAAAATTGTTTTTAAAATCCCCTCAGGGGGGTTTAAAGAAAAAGAAAACCCCAACCGGCCCCCCAAGCCTTTGGAAATGGGGGGTTGGGAAGGGGCCCAAGAAAAAGACCCGGGCCCCCCCGATTTAAAGGGGTTGTGGGGCTTTTGATTTACAAACCAAAGGGCCTTTTCCCCCCTTAAAATCACTTTTTTCTTTTGGAAAAAAAACCCAAAAAAGTCCCAAAAACCCCAAAGGGGCTTGGCCCCTCTTCCAAACAGGCATTTTAAGGGGGCCAAATTTTTTGCCCCCCCTCCCTAGCCCAGGGATTTTTCTCCCCCACAACCCCGGGGAAAGGGCCTTCCCCCCCGGCCGGGCTTTTTTTCCCCCCACCCCCCGCAACCCCGGCAAAACGCCCCCATCCCAACAAACAAAAATTTGTTTTTTAACCCCCGGCCCTTCCCGGGAACAAGGGCCCCCTTTTTCCCCCAAACCCCCCGCCCCTTTTCCCGGGGTTTGTTTTCCCACCAAATCCCTCACCTTTAATTTTTGGGCCCTGTACCAAACCCAAAATAGGGCCAGGGCATTCTTTTCCCCCCCCAAATTTAGGCCCCAAAAGGGGCCCTTTTTTTGGCCCCCCAGCCTGGGGCCTTTCGGGAGGTTTTCCCCCGGTCCTCACATACAGGGAATTTTTTGGGCCCACAATTTTCCCCCAAGAAAATACAAACATTGGTTTTCCCAAACCAAAACCCCAAAAAACCCTTTAAAAGGGATTGTTTTTTCCCCCATCCAGCTTTTTGGGCATTTGGCCCAAAGGGTTCCTCAGGATCTTTTGGCCATTGTTAGCACCATCCCTAAACCAAAGGGATTGGGTTTGCTTTAACCAAATCCCCAGGCAAACAGGGCTTTTTTACCAGTTTCCCCAAAAACCATAAAGGAATTGTTTTCCCACCCAAGGTCCTCAGGCAACTTAAATTTTGCAAAAGTCCCTCGGGTTTACAGGCTTGTTTTGCTGACCCAATCCTCAAATACGGGGCTTGGGTTTGCACCCACCCCTCAGGCATAGGGGGCAGGGGGGTTCTGACCGGTCCTTCGGGAAATACGGGGAAATTGTTTCCCTGTTTTTGGGGGGGGGGTAAAATTTAATTTTTAAGGGTTTTTTAAAAGGGATTTTTAAAAACCCTCCGAAGATAATTTGCTTGTGAAACCCTTTGCCCAAACCACCCCAAAATGAAAATCAGAGCTTTTCCATCAGTTTGTTAAAATTTTATTCTGCAGTCCATTTTGGGGTTCTAGCCACTAAAATATAAAAAGGATTTTTTCTTTTTTGTCTGATTCGCTGTCAGCTTTGGAGACCATACGGGCCCCAAAAACTCCATCTTTCCTTTAACTTCTAAATTTTACTGCACTTTTTCCCCTCTTTTAAAAGGGGAAAGGGCCCAAAAGGTTTTTCTGCTTGGTTCCCGGGCATTTTGGAAAATTGGGGAAAATGAAAGGGCCACGTTGGCCCAGGGAATGGCCCATAACGGGGGGGGGGGGGGGGGAAAAAGGGGGGGGTAATATGTTTTTCCCCTATTTCAGATTTGAAAAAAGTTAATTTAGGGGAAAGCAAGCCCTTTTCAAGAGGACGGAAAACACGGGAGGAAAACGGTCATTTGATTTTTAAAATAAGGGGCCCCCTGGCAAAGGGTGCCTAAAAAAAAACTTTTTTTTGCCATTTTGCACACTCCATTCATTTTTAAGTCTTTTGAAAAATCTTTTACAGAGTGAAAAAGGGGGTTCCAGTTGAAAGAACCCATATGATGATGCCCTCACAAAAAAACAATTTCAAATTGGAATCGGGAGCTTTTGGGTCGATTTTAAACGCTTAAAAAACACATAAAAAGCCCTTGTCCGGGGGTTTTTTCCCAAGTGATGGTTTTGATTTTTTTTTTTTTATAGAAAACAGGTTTTAAAAAATTTTAAAATGTTACCCCTTTTTTCGCGGGTCATTTATACAAAAATAAATTTGCTAAATTTTTAACTTTGCATTTGAATTTTTCCCATTTTGTTTCAAAAGGTGTTTCAAATAAATGACATTTTCTTTAAAACCCTTTATTGCTTTAAATTAGAGGTAAAACAATTTTTTTAGGAAAAAGGAAATTTGGGGGAACAAAGGGTCTGGAAAAAAAAAAA
>JAFLJL010006648.1:0-11741 GCA_018398815.1 Conus ventricosus
TGTTGAGATCCAGTGTTATGTCTAAGTAGTTCACTACCCTTTTTGTTTGCTTCAATGAGTAATCAATTAAAGTTGTGGATTTGGGAAGAGTTTTGCACAGTTCTTTCTTCTTGTTCGATGGTTCTTATGATAGTAGGTTATGCAGCAAGGCCATCGTCCTCTGTATGTCCGACATGTTTTCCGAGTTTTTTTCTTGATGTTGACAGCTGAATAGTCCGACCAGTTCACATTTTATCTGCACCATCATATGAACCCATGGGTACGTCGAATGTTGAGTTACTGTTTTGGTTTTTTCCCTGAAGCCAGGTTTTCATTTTTGGCTGTGTAAGTAATGTTTTTTTCTTGGTGTGGAGAATGATTTCCATTCAGACCCTGTTAATCTGTGTGTGTTATCTGCAAACGTCAGGGCTTTGGTGAGTAGTTCCCTCATCTATAGAATGGTAAAAGCTCTACTAAGACAAATGAGAAGAATACTGTAATACTTTGTTTATTGAGTTTTTTGAACATTGGATAACTTTTGTAAGGTGTTCTTCCAAGGTTGATATTCAGAGTTTGATTTAACGATTCTTTATTAATTTTTTCCAGAATTTTCTTGCTTATTTGCCTAATTCAGATTTGGATGGTTAATTATCTACATGTTGGATTGTTAGAAATTGGGCTTGAGGTCTTTGAGTGTTATGAAAGCTTCGTTTTCCAAAAGAACACAAACAGTCCAAAATTGATTAACAAAAACACAGTCAAACTATCGTACTCAAGGTATGCCCAACCTCAAAAACCTAATAGACGCATCCAACAAAATAAAATCACACAGCAAAAGAAGGGTGAAGAAAGGAAATCTTGCAATGCACCAGAAAGGAGCAGTGCCCACTAAACAATAAATGTCATCACAACAACATGTATACCAGGCTTCTGAGGACATCAGAAAAATGAAAAAGAAACATACATAGGGATCACCTGAAAACCCACTTCAAAAACCAGATTTGCAAACACAAACAGTCATAAAATAAAGAATATAAAAAAAACCAAATAGAACTGAGCAAATAAAATCTTGAAACTTAAAGACGCAAAAACAACTACAATATAACCCTGGAAAATCAAAAAAGAAGCAATCACCAACAGCAATGTTCAAAATGTCAACCTATGTTTAAACTGAAAAATGGTAATACTATGCCAACCACACTTAGCAACTTTAAACACCAAAACAAAATAGTAAACAACTGCATGCCTCAATGGAAATCGTTTGTTAGTGAACACACTCCAAAACAAAAACCAGAAAGCCCCCCAAAAACACGGCAGCCAACCCTCACGTGCAAACAACCGCAAACGGGAGCCCACACGGCTATATAACATCGGCGGTGGGCAAACCAAAAACCATCCTTATGATACAACGAGAGACAGTATAACACGATTCTAACTCACGCCTAGCCCTCACCTAGGTTCCGGGCTAGTCACACTAGAATCGTTGTTTTTTTCCTGTTTCTCTGACAAGTAAGACATCAATAACCAAAAACGTACGTATTAACTTAGAAAAAGTAGCAGCGGCTGAACACGCCCTATAGAGTACGTAGGGGGAACAGCAGCCGTTACTGAACCGCGCCCATATACAAACGTTGGGCAGGTAAGCCCATTAATAGCTAGTTGCCGGCCTACCTAAGGACTCTGCACTATTCGATTACTGCAGAGACCCCGTTATGGTCGCCACCTGATAACTTAATGGGTGTCGGGTCCTTATGAGTTGGCAAGCTCAATAAGGAATACCCGCCTAGGGCAAAACAAATCTAAACATGTTTCTTGCATTTACAACCCATAAGCCAAGATTGAATCACGTGAAAGAAAAAGGCTCACATCCGCTCCCAGCCCAGTGTTGACAACCGACCCTAGCAGTCATTTTACATGGAAGGCTGTGCTGTGCTGTGTTGGCTTTTTCAGTGAGAAACGTGTTTTAATTTAACCAAGCGAAATGTCACAAATGTCCAGAAGATAGTATTACTTCAGAATTAGATAAGAACATCTTGAATCACAGGCTGCTCATCAAGAATTGTTAATTGATTCTAAGCAGCCAACATTTAATTTTACCTGACATGGATACAAGCTTGCAATGTTCTCATTACCACCTCCAACACCAACAGAATTGTGGACCGAAGAAGAAAAGAATGTACATGAAGAGAACAGGCCTATTTTCATGAAGAAATGGCAAACATTGCTGAGAAGGCAAAAACAGTAAGGGCCCAATGAAACTACCAAAAAGGCCAAAACGAAAGATGGAAGATATATTCAAAGAACAACAAGGAAAGAAAGAAACAGAGGCATAGCTATGATTCTCCACAGAATTGCACAATTATCTAGTTGCAAATGCAGCTGACCACCAGTACTGGCCTATCAAAAAGCCTTTTTAGATTCTGTTCTTTTTGACCACTCAGCGGGCTAAATGAAATAAAGAAAAACTGCAAAAAGGGATTAGAAATCTAAAAAAGACAGAACTCCCAAACAATAATGTTTCATATTCAGTTTTGGTCGGTTTTCTGATATTGTGCAAAACTGCAGGAGAAAGAATAAAAGAGGAATAATGAAAGTAAACGTGGGCACAAAGGTTTAAAAGAAAAAACAGAAATTCAGATGTTCCACGTACGCAATGCTACGTACTCATGCAAAAGTACTTCAACCATTTCCTCATTTATAACAATATGTCTGCCAGATCAATTTCATCATGAATAAACAGAAGCAAATGAAAACAAGCTACAGATTGAAGAATACAGAAACGTACTGGTCAAAAGTTTCCAAATATCCCGGTTTAACCTCAACTGTCACAGCCCCTAGTCAGACAATGTTTTGTTTGTGTGGCGTTTTAGCAACAGTGCGCGCGACAGAAAGACACTGCAGGCCTACCACAGACTGGCCTCTAAATATAGGTACCGTTTCATGCATGAAACGGTCGGTTTTGTTTAGAGGCAGGGTTGTGGTGGCCGTAATAGCAACAGAGCGCCGGATGACATGTAAGACCACTGCAGGCCTACCACTGACGTGTGCACTAAATATAGAACCGTTCATGCATGAACGGTACTATAAATTAGAGCTTGCTGCCTTGAATTTCCACCAAGCACTCCATGACTTGTATATATTTGCTGTGATTACTGGCTTCACTGATTCGATTCAACGTCCTTCTTCAACTTTTTGGCTGCCATCGGGCGGCCACAGAGTGTACTTTATCAACTGACTTGTTTATTTAAAAAATCAAGCTTTTGATAAATGCACTTGTGCCTGCTTTAAGTAAATAATCTTCAGTTGACAGAGAGACTGAAAGCCATCATAGAATTTACGCAACTTAAGCGCCAACCATAAAACCCTTTCCCATTTCCTATGCAAGCACATCCCTATTTAAATGTATTGTGCATTTGGAGCTGTTATAGTTGTTGTTTTGTGTTTTACTGATAATAACTAGATTAAATTCTGAACATTCGTTTCTTATAATAATCAAAGGTGCGCCACACACACCACAGCACGATCCGCCCCCACCCCCACCCCCACCCCACGCACGCACACTCAAGTCATCCACAAGTTCTTAAACTGAAGTTACCCCAAGTCACTTCAATCAACCTCAATCACCCCAAGTCACTTCTAGTTCTAACTAAAGTCCGTCCACAAGTCATCCTCAAAGTTCTTACACAAGTTTAACCTAAGTTCATAACTAAGTCAGTCCTTCTAAAGTAACAACCCAAGTTTCTATTCAGTTATCTTATAATTATTAAAAAAAATACAATCTATGTTTTTGTCTTAAACAGCAGATGTCTAATATAGTACAACACACGCCTCAAAAAACGCGTCCATCACGAGAATATCATGCTCGGCGTTCTCTGCCGTAGATCGTATTAGCATAGAACTTATAAATGAAGTTCTTACATCCTAAGCAACCGCATTGATTACAATTCTGGACTATGTAAATGTCTAATTATATGACTCCATTCTTATTCATTGACACCATGGGATTTTATAATACGCCATGATCTATTTTTTTAATAAAAAAATTTAAAATTAAGTTCTTCAAAATATAATTCCCAACTAAATGGATCAAAAGATCTTTTGTTGTTGACGGTTCCGGCGTGCTTGTTGCCTTCTGTAATTAGCGGTTCAGATTTTTTATTGATTGCCATTTGTTTCTGCTGCCATTGTGTATAATTTTTATAACCGTAATACCGACTGCCCCCCCACAGCAGCAAGGGCGCCAAAAATGGCAACAGTTTTTAAGTACAATATACCCTGAAAGACATTGGTGCTGTAGGCCTTGATTCACAAGGCATATTAATGCTGCATAGAATCACAACTTGTTCCTGACGTTGGCGGTGTTATGTCTGATTCATTATGAGTTAAATTCTGTAACATAAATTTTTTTTTCTGTACCACTCTGGGCTAATTTTCTTCCTGCATTAAACACGCCCAGATGATGATGCTTTTCACTGTCTCCACCCAGATTTCAGTGTTTCTGCTGAATTTTCTGGCTTGGTTACTTCTCCACCTGATTCGTGTTTTCTGATATCTGCTGAAATTCTGGGCTCGGTCATTTTGAAGGGAAAATAAAATCCTATATGATTAAAAGATAATAATTCCATGATTAATGGCGATAACAATGTACCAAATCTATATATAAATCACATCCTGGAGAGACTCTAATGACTTTGTTAAAACTGGATCTGCGTATAAATCATACGAAGAACTTGTTCAGAATCAATGGAGCAAATCTACTGTGACTATTTATAGTACAAACTAAGAACCGTTTGCCCCTCACTTTCACCATTTCTAGACCCCAGCAGCGCTTCCAAACCTTTTAAGATACTTATATAATGTTAGCGGCGACATCTGATGAATCTGTTTCTATGCTGAAAACATTCCGAGGAAACTGTTTTTTGTTTTTCCACACGCCGCCAAAGAAGTGGGGGGGGGCAACCTCTCCTTTTGGGCATAACAGCTTGCCATATTTTTTTCAACTAGGTCATTCATAGTGCAGGAAGGTTTAGGCTGCCTTTGTAAGCTGTAGAGAAATCATCACTGTTCATGAATTTTATTAATTATAATTATTTTATTTTCTAAAAATGAGCACCGAAAAAACTGTTGCTAACCTTGTATACCAATCTGCTGTTTATAGGAGGTCTAAGTGTAGAGAATACTCAATGCTTGGTAAAAGCTTGTTAAGAATTAAACCAGCAGATCTTGGCAAACTGAGACTTTTGAGGATTCAGAAAAGCTGATTGCATATAATTGCTGCTTCGGGGCCTCAAAGTAATTTCCTTATCAACAAGGAAAATTTCCAGACAGTATAAAAAATGTAAATACAAAATACATTTATAACAAATGGCTTCACTCGTAATGCTGATTGGCGGCGCTGTGGTTAATGCTCTCGCTTTAGTGGAAGTAATTACCATTAGTAAACTGCGAGAATGAAGGCGAGAGAAAAAGACATAACAAACGCTAGGAGCAACTAGCCGCAGCACAAGATCGCAATGAAAAGCAGAGAATTGAGGCAGTTAGATTTTATTAATAACACACTGAAAAAAACAGGGGCATGCGGCTTACACATTAAAAGAAGTTGATCAAGCAATAAAACAATAATATCTTGTAACATCAAACCACGATACATTACCCCCACCAAAATCAGTGACTTTTATCAACCACATAAAAACAACAGATGCAAAAATCGGGTTTAATGCCTTGGTATGACCTGTGTGTATTATGTTGCACAATAATAATGGCTGATAAAAAATGACAAAATCTATTATTCGCCAAAAGATATTGAAGGGAATAACAGCCAATAAAAAGCTAATCCAAGCACTGGTGTCAGAGAACAAACAGCAAAAAGAATGGTTATCTAATACAACGATTTGGCAAATTTATTACCTGCGCCCCCCAAGACGAACATACAGAGACCACACTTTGAGAATACAACTCCAAACGAACACCCTTCAAATGGATGCTCAAAATTACCCTCCGAAACGATTAGACGAAAAAGATTCAAAGTCTGCACTCACATACTTGACATAGCTACAAGATAATACAGATCGGAACCATTTAACACAAAAGACAGTGCTTCTGCTGTTGCTGTTATGCCATACAACCTGATATACCAACGAGGCCCCTTAAACTTATCCTCGCATGTTTCAAGTAGATGAATGGAAAAGAATTTACAGGCCAGTGAATCAATATTGGATTTGTTAAAACATCGAGTGTTAACCAATTAAAAAGGCACCCAGGAAGTTCACAGATCACGGGGGCTTTAGTTGAAACTTTAACAAACAGATATCTGAAAAGACTTTTTCCTACCCAGAATCACAGAGAGCTGATTGACAAGTCCTGCAACACAGAATGGGTTAGAAGACGCCCTCAGTTTGCGCGCAATGAATTAAAGAAGAATTAAAGGGCTACAACCATAACAAGCCCAAAACACAAGAAAAACAATAAATGCTGTTGAAGGAGAGTCTTATCCGGCAAACTATTACCGTTTGGTTTGAAAGTAAGGTACCCTTTAATTACCGGGGGAAGCGAAGGGGACACTCGCATCAGGGCAACAGATCCATTTTTGGAGTGTATGAACCATATTAAATAAAAAGAATTGTAAAAATGAATCCGCCCGTTTATAATATTACGAAGAAACTGACACAACAAAACAACCATCTCCTAAAGACTTTTGTGAAAGAAAACTGCACGATAATCCCACCAGACTCGAGTTCCGCTATTAATTAATTTACGGTTCTATAATGAACCATATGCATATAAAACTCTGGAATGAACAGACACACGTTTTGTGTTTGTTTATCTAACGACATCTTTGTTACAACCGTTGTGTTGATCTCATTTAGATAGATCGCAGTTTTACTTTGTACAAGATGAAAAGTCTTATTGTCAAACAGTCATCTTTGTAGTTGTCATGCGTATGCAGACTGCCACAACTCTCGAGATAATCATTTTGCTTTCTAAATGGTTTCTCCTGCTCGAAATACTGTACATTTTTAACCTTAACCCCACATACTCCTTAATCACCTTTTTCCAGTAATTCATCCTTCATCTTTTCCTTAAAACCTTCTTGTTAGTAATTGAATGTAAAGTCGAATCTTTAGGATAAGCGGATGAGTCGTACCATCACTCGCTTCTTTAGCTACTTCTAATTCCATGTTCTTATAGATGACTTCAGTAGGGAAATCCTATAACAAAACTGTCTGTATCGCTGTAAAGTACTCCGGACTCAGGATACGAGTGTTTAAAAGTAGTCATAAAGGAAACTCCAAACATTAAAAGCTTTGATAATTCTAGAAACATTAAAACTCCAATAGAATTCAGGCTTGTCCAATTAGACTTTCTTTTCTTCATCATTAAGAACCAAAAAGCTAGATCATGAAATCTTCGAAGTCCTGATACTTAGGTTTTGAAGTCAGCTAAATTTCTTCGTCTCTTTGGTGAACCAATCAGACATCTTTGCGTCATGTTGCGGATTATCCTATAGTCTTTACGCAACAGCAGTTTGTTCATCAGCTTGAAACAGTCTTTTTCAGAAGCATCTGCGATTTAGTTCTGAGATCAGTGTTCTTCATGAGTATGGTTTGTTTATGAAACTGTTCTTGAATAGAAGGCCATTATAACGATTGAACAGCTGTCAACTTCAAACCATGTCCTTAAATAAAATATGTAGAAGTCTGTAATGACAGACATAATTTTTTTTGCCGCGAAGATTAGGCACAAGTTTAGGTGTTCTCTTGGATCCATCTTTAGACTTTCTGCTGCTAATGGATAGTCATTATGGCAGGTCATGGAGTTCCTGAGATATTCAAAGTCCAACTTCCTAGAATGAAACCACGCTGTTGATCAGGCCGCTAAACTGCCCAAACCATTAATGCCTTTTGAATATAATACGATCGCCGCCTGTGTACATTTTAAGTTACGTAATGGAAGTGATTGCGCCATTGCCCAACCATTCAGATTGTTTGCATCTAAATACATAAGAAAAGTTAGACTTTTATACACGATCATAGTTCGGACCATGTATATGTATTGCTTTACAGTTATGATGCGAGCCATTACTAATTCCCTCCAGGGGGGGGGGGGGGGGGGGGGGGGGGGGGGGGGGGGGGGGGGGGTGGGGGGGGAGGGCGCAATCCGTTTTCAATCATCTGAATACATTTGGTAAATCAGACAATAAATCAACTTACTCCAGTAAACATTAAGAAAGTCATCCAACTCATCCCGGCCAGAAATAAAAATGCGCTGGATCCAGGTGTATATTTGTTTCATGCAGGTCTTATCTATAATTTTCAAAAATAGTCCGCCAACAAACATGTATCAGCCCTCAAGTAGAGTCATATATTCTCCCAATGTTTTACACTCTAACTTCGCCACGCATCTTGAGCATGCTGGTAATCAAATCACTGATGTCCCTTTCCTCTAAACTAGAAGAACGCGCCTTTAGTGGAAGTGTATCTTCATCAAACCTTTCCCAACTGTTCATGTACCATAAGGGGTAAACGTCCCTTGACTAACAAAGATGAGTCAAAATTGTTCTTCCTTATTGGGCAGGACTTTAAGGACAAAGCCAGTGACTCTAATGAACCCATCATGTGTTTGCATAAGTCATAAAAATACATGTTAATTAAAGTAGAAACACATGAACTTTTCTGATGACTGTGCAATGCATGACACCCGAAGGCATCGTCCCACTGCTTTCATTAAGAAGATAGAGTCGTAACCTCGCAAGTTATGAAAGAAGATGGCAGCTTCCTGTCCTTAGGATCAAACTTTAGTTGAAGATTGCATTTACTGTGCGCTGCACCTCTGAACTTTCCACAAAAGTGATCATGGTCTCTTACTGTTGGATTCGCTGCGTCTGATGAGAGGCCTAAACCACAAATCCAACAGTGAGTGGCTGAGTCATAATGTTGTTGGGCTTCAGGCGTCATCATGATTTCAGATAAATGTCAGATTATTAGAACAGGCGTTACGCATTCTTGCTGCATGCGTTCTAAGAAGTATTCTGCAGCATTAGGCCCTCTATATATTCGGCTTTGAATGAACGCCATCCGACCTGACAATAATGAAGGCAAATGAACAAATCTGATGATTACTCATTAAGACTGTTTTTCGAAGTTTTTGTGGCGCTGCCCTTCAATAAGGAACAATAAGCGACTCAAAGTCTGCGTAAACAACATATGACTTGTTTGCAGCCGTTTCCAGTTCTTAAAACTAACTTTAGATCCGGTGGGGTGTAATTAGTTCTGTATTACAGTCTACAGAACTTTTACAATGTTTCTTATGTTCAAGCGCGGCTGGAACGGATGCATTCTTGTTAAACATTTTCTACAGAATCTTGTTTATGCCCAATTTTTGAAGTATGGGCCAATAATCTACTCATTGTGCGTATCAATGTGTAATGCGGTAGCCCCGCTGGTGAAAACATTAGTAGTAATCAACATGATTTTGTCTGGCTCGCCAATCGTTGGACTGTTCTTGGACACTTTAAATCGGCTGTAGATTTGTTTCTTCATCCCATGTGTAGACATTGACAGTTATTGGTTTGTTTTGTTCTTCAAACTGATCAATTTGTCTACACTAACGGGAAAGGATATTCCACTAAAGTTAAGATCATTGATGTAAGGGTGATAGTTAGACACTCTCTCTGCGTTTTTGCGGGCGTGATGCAGCCTTGCGAGAACACACCACATAAAACATTTGTCGTCTGAATTCCTTATGTTTAGAACTGCTCTTTTTGCGACTAATGCTGGGGGTAGCGGAATGTAAGCCTGCCTACAATTGGTGCATACTTAGCCTGTTTTAATCTGATCTCTAAAACTTCGCCCTCTGACCAACCAGAGCCTCTCATTTTGGCTTCTTCAGCGGCAGCGTCAAACTGTGTAAGCAGTTTCGCTGCCCAACCGGGTGTTAAGTCGTTATGGGAAAGAATAGTCTGTTGTTTAGTTGAGACCCAGACTTCTAGATTTTCTTCATTTATTGTTATATAGTCGATTAAAACAGCTAACATTACTTTAACTGGCGGGTCTATTGTTAGTTTACTTGGAACTTGAGAAATAGCATGTACAACGCTTGCCCCGCACTTTGCTGGATCAATGACTTCTAGATCAATATCATTCAGTGCTCTTGATAAACGCTCTCTCTCAAGCATTCCTTCAAACAATTCGTCTAGTCCTTCATATATCTTAGCCATGTTGATTTCTTTTCTAACTCAAAATATTATTTAAATTAAAAAAAAAATATTAATCAGAATCAATATCAACGGTCTTTTTGTGCTTGGACTCATAAACTAAAGTATAAACACCCTTCGATGTTGTTACTGTGAGCTGTTTAGAACAGAGTTTAATGTCTCGTTACTTTTTTTAAGCATTCCTTTTTTATCTGCTCGGGGTCTGGCTGTTGAGAAAAACTTGTCCTCGCCTTTCTTTGAAGATCAAACTTTTGTCTTTTGTAGTCATCAAAATCGGCCTGTAAACGATTAAATTCTTCATCCGTGATGGTTGAGTCAACAAGCGCTTTATTTATTGTCAGTTTGAACGAGCTAAGTTTAGCTGTTATTAGTTGAACCATAGCTGTGTGCTTTTGGAGTTTAGTTTTTATTTTTTTGCTAGCAGCACCTACAGCTAATGAACACAGGCCAAGAGCTAAAGACAAACCACCTAGAGGTAAAGCCGCGGGTGCGCCTATGCCCGTTGCTAAGAGACCAACACTCGTTCCTGCTGATAGAGCACTTATAGTCGATGTTCCAGTATTAACATATGTAACAGCATTAAAGGCAGCAGAATACCTTCGTTTGGTTTTGCTGTATTTTGAAAGGTCCTGCTCTAGTTTTTGTTGCATTTGTGTAATGTTTGTTAATCTAAAGGTTTTTATGTCAGGGGCTATCCCTTCTTTTGGCGGCTCTGGCGCTGTAGGCACATTTGGATAAACCTGAACAGACATGCTTTTTTAAAATAAAAAATAATTTAGTATTGTATATTTTCTAATCTGTTATCTTGAATATTCAGCTGCGCATCATATATTAAAAACAAATACACATTAAGCGGTTTATCGGCCTCTTTTTCTTTATCAATTTGAATGTTTATTATGTCTCTAACAGTTCTCCCGCTTCCATGTAACTGATTATCCTCCGTTGATCTTAGGTCAATCCATAAACCGTATTTCGTTGTTAAATAATGATCAAGTCTAACACTGTGAAGATGCAGATCTTTAGACACAAGGTCAACTGTCGGATTTCTACACCTCCCGCCTCCAAACAGTTTTCTTATTTCATCAAAATGATGATAAGGTTTAAGCCCGCTAGCGTAGATTTGGTTAGGACTGCCCTCAATTGTACATTGCACTTTCGTTATTTTAGGATTAACAAAATTTTCAGTTTGTCTTTGGAATGGTTCTTCATCTTCGCACAGCAATAAAATACCTTTAAGCGATCTTGCTGTGGCACTAAAACTAAAATTCCATATAGTGTCTGCCTTGCTTTTAGGATATTTAGAATGATGAATCACTCTTTCGTAATATATTGCTAATTTTGACTGATATTGTTGCTGGATCAACCTCGCTAAGTCAGGGTTGCTAACAGTGTCAAACTCTAACGAGATGTCAGAAATGCTGTACTTTGCTTCGGTGTCTGTAGATATAATAACATATTTGTAGTCATTAAAAGTTAGTTCATATGACAATCTGTCTTTTAATGCTCCTTGAAAGTAGGGGCATGCCTTTTACAACTCAAATTGGGGATG
>JAFLJL010006649.1:0-20000 GCA_018398815.1 Conus ventricosus
TTTACTAACTAGTTTAGTGTACAAACTAAGAACCGTTTGCCCGACGCTTTTCACCATTCTGATCCCAGTTGCGCTTCATACCTGTTATGATACTTTATAATGTCTTGTGGCGACATCTGTTGGATCTGTTCTATGCTGAATTCATTTCCGAGGAACTGTTTTGTTTTTCCACACGCGCCAAAGAATACAACCTCTCCTTTTTGGGCATAATAGCTTGGTCATCAACTTGGTCATTCATAAGTTCAGGAAGGTTTAGGCTGCCCTGTAGCTGCAGTAGATCATCGCTGTTCATGTTTTTTATTAATTATAATTATTTATTTTTTTAAAAATGAACACCGAAAAAACTGTCGCCAACCTTGTATACCATTCTGTTGTTATTGGGGCCTAAGTGTAGGATACACGATGCTTGGTAAAAGCCTGTTAAAAATAAAACCGGCAGATCTTGGCAAACTAGACTTTGAGGATTCAGCAAAGCTAATCGCATTTTTACAGCTTCGTTCGCTACGAAAGATTTTCTATTTAAGCAAGTTTAAAAATTTCCAAGAATAAATATGAAAAAAAAAAAATACTTTTAAAAAAAGGCTTCACTCAAATGAGATAGGCTTGAGTAGGAATGCGCTTGCTTTAGGGGAAGTAATTACCTTTTAGTAAACTACGGGTGGTGAAGAAAAAGACATAAAAAAGCTGTGGAGCAACTAGCACCCCGCACAAGACACATAAAAAGCAGAGAATTGAGCGTTAGATTTTTTTAAAAACCCAAACGAAAAAACAGGGACTGCGCTTACACATTTAAAAAATGTTGACCAGGCAATAAAAGAGTTTTACTTGAAACAGGCAAACCAATTGAGACATTGCCCCCACCAAAATTCAGGACTTTTATCATCCACAAAAAACAAAAGATCAAGAAATCGCGTTTATTCCCTTTTGGTTTGACCGTTGTATTTGTTGCGCTAATTTTGGGAAAAAATGAAAAAAATCTATTATTCGCCAAAAGGTTTTGGGAAAGGGGAAACCCAGGGGAAATTTAAAAAAAGCTAACCCAAAGCAGCGGGAGTTGGAACAACAGAAAAGGAAGGTTATCTAAACAAGCGATCGGCAAATTTTTTACCTGCACCTAAAATACAGAGACCACACTTTGGAAACCCAAAAAACCCGAACGACACCCATCAAATGGATTTTCTATATTTACCCCATGATCGTTTAGACAAAAAAATTTAAGTAGCACTTCAGCTTGACAAGCTTCAAGATCAAAGATGCAAACCTTTCCCAAAAAAGAGGCTTCTGCTGTTGCGTTGCCATACACCAAAATTTCCAACGGGCCCCTAACTATCCTCGCATGATTAAAGTGATGATGAAAAAAATTTTAAAGGCCGGTGAATAAATTATTGTTAAACATAGAGTTCGTTAAAAGAGGCTTTCCCCCGGATTTCACAGATCACGGGCTTTGGTTAAAAAATTTTTAACAACATTTATTGAAAGATTTTTTTCCTACCAGATCCAGAGAGCGATTGACAATTCCGAACCAGAAGGGGTTAGAAACTGCCCCCATTTTCGCGAAATGAAAAATAAAAAATTTTAAAAGGGGCAAAAACCATACAAGCAATAAAAAAACAAACAATAGTTTGTTGAAGGAAGTCTTCATCGGGCAAACTATTCCCTTTTGGGTTTTTAAAATAATCCCTTTATTTGCCGGGGAAAGCGAAGGGGACACTCGCATCGGGGCAACAGACCATTGGGGAGTGTGATCCGAAATAAAAAAAATTGAAAAAATATCCCCCGGTATTTTTTACGAAAACGACACGACAAAACAACCACTCCTCAAATCTTTTGTAAAGGACGAACTGCAAAATCCCCCCAGACACAGTTCCGTTTTAATTAATTGACGTTCTCCAAGTCCATTCATATGAAAACCTGGATTAACAAACAACGTTTTGTTTTGTTCTTTCTAAGACTTTTTTTTTACAACTGTTGTGTTATCTCATGTAGATTAAGCAGCTTTCGTTGTCATGATGAAAAGTTTTTGTCAAACAATGCTTCTTTGTAGTTGTATGTATATGTTTTGACTACACCGCTGCGAGTATTCCTTTTGCTTTCAAAGGGTTTTTTCCGGCTCAAAAAATGTACATTTTCGACCTTTAACCCCAACAAACCTTAATCCCCTTTTCCAGATAACACCTTCATTTTCCCTAAAACCTTCTTGTTAGTTTTTAAATTGCAAAGGCAAATCTTGGGGAAAATCAATGTGTCGTACCACCCCGCATGCCTTTTGCTACTTAAAATTCCATGTCTTTAAGATGTCTTCAGAGGGGATATCATAACAAAACTACTGATCTGGAAAAGTACTCTGGACTCTGGATAAAAGGGGTTTAAAAGTATCATAAAGAAATTAACATTAAAAGCTTGATAATTCAAAAACAAAAACCCCGATAAAACAGGTTTGTCCAATTTGACTTTTTTTTTTTATCATTTATCCCAAAAAAAGCTGATCATGAATCTTCTAAAGCCGAAAATTTATTTTTAAAATCATTTAAATTGTTCGTTCTCTTTAGTGCCCAAATCTGACTCTTTACGCTTGTGGGGTTTTCTCCTTCTTTCCAAACAGCTGTTGTCATCACTTAAAAAAGTCTTTTTCTAAGCATTGGGGTTTTGTTCTGCATGTTCTTCAGAGTATGGTTTCATGAACTGTTTTTGATAAAAAGCAATTATACATGAAGGGCTGTAAATTTCAAACCATGTCTTAAAAATAAAATTGAAAAGTTGTAAGGGCAGAAATAATTTTTTTTGCCTCAAGTTTTCAAAAGTTGGGCAGCCTTTTGGATTCATTTTGGGGCTTTTCTGCGCCAAGATGCCCATTATCTGGTCAGGGAGTTCATGGGGATTTTCAATCAACTTCTAGAATGACCACGCTGTTGACCCGCTAAAACTCCCAACCCACTTTAATGTTTTTAAATATTTTTCGGACTTTGGCTGTGTCATTTTAAAGTTACGTAAGGGAAGCGTTGGGCCCCATAGCCACCAAAAGATTGTTTGCTCAAAAATACATGGAAGTTAGCCCTTTTTACTCGATCATAATCGTCCAAGTATTTGCTTTTTTATTTACATAAGGGTGCGACACCATAAAACCCTCCGCGAAATCCTTTTCAATCTCTGAATCTTGGAAGGTCGCAATAAATAAATCTTTACTTCATAAACTTTAAGAAACTCCCCCTCACCCCGGGCGCAGAAATGTAATGCCAGGTCCGGCATAATTTTTCATGCGGTCTTTCATAATTTTCAAAGAGCCGCCAACAAACAACATGGGCCCATAAAGTAGAATCATGATATCTCCCATCGTTTTACACTCTAATTTTTTCCCACGCATCTTGGCATCCCGGGAAACAAATCACGGGTCCTTTCCCTAAGGCAGAAAGAAGCGCTTTAGGCGGAAGTGATTTTCGTCAAACCTTCCCAATTTTCATGACTCATAAGGGTAAACGCCCTTTCTACGAGTTGGGTCAAAATATTTTCCCTTTATTGGGCAGGACTTTAAGGACATGCCATACCAAACAACCCCATCAGTTGCATAACAAAAAAAACTTTTATTTAAATGAAACACATGTACTTTTTGAGACTGGGGCAATGATGCTCCCCAAAAAGGCGTGGTTACTGCTTGTTTATAAGGGGGAGTCATAACCCGCAAGTTGTGAAAAAAATGGGCAGTTTCCCATTTTTTGGTTCAAACTTTTTTGGGGAAAATTGCTTTTACGTGGCACTCCTCTAAATTTCCCGCTAATGTGATCTGGTCTCTTATTTTTGGGATTGGCTGGTCGGAGGGGCCCAAACCCAAAAATCCAACAATGTGGGCGTTTTTATACTGTTCTTGGCTTCGGGCGTCATTATGATTTCAATAAGTTTAGATTTTTTAAAACTCATTACCACTTGCGCAGCTTTTAAAAGTTTCTGCAGAATTAGGCTCAAAATTAATTGGGGTTCGAAGGGACGCCTCCGACCCAACAAAAAGAAGGCAAATAAAAAAACGATGATTACCACAAAGGCTTTTTTTGGAAGTTTCGGGGGTTTGGCCCCAAAAGGAAAAAAAGTGATTCGAAGTTGCGTAAAAAACAAATGGAGAATTTTGCAGTTTTTCCATTCTTAAAAAACTTTAGACCGGGGGGGGGGCGAGTTAGTTCTGTATTACAGTCAACGGGCCATACAATGTTTTTTATGTCGCTCGGGGTTTGGCGATGGAATTCTTTTAAAATTTTTTCTGCGAATTTTGTTTGCCAAAATATTTTTTAATGCCCCAAAATCTACTCATTGTGCGTATCAATCGTAATGCGGTGCGGTGAAAACATCAGTTAAGTAAAAAAGATTTTTGTCTGGTTCGCCAATCGATGGACTGTTTTTTGGACCTTAAAAAGGGTTTTGATGTTTTTCCCCTCACCCCAGTGTAGTATTAACTTATTGGTTTGTTTTGTTCTCAAACGACCTTTTTGGGTCTATCCCAAAACGGAAAAGGGATATCCACTAAAGTTAAGATCATTGATGTAAGGGTGTTTGTTAGACACTCTCCCCTGCTTTTTTTTGGGAATAAGCCCCTTTGCGAGAACACCCCAATAAAACTTTTGGGTATTCTTTATGTTTAGAACGCTTTTTTTTTGCAACTAATGCGGGGGTGGGAATGTAAGCCTTATAAACAATCGCGCTACTTAGATTTTTTAAATCTAATCCAAAGACTTCGCCCTCTGCCCACCGGGGCTCTCATTTTTGGCTTCTTCAGCGCCACATAAAACTGTGAAAAGCATGGCCCGAACCATTTTAAATATTAGAGGAAAGAAAGTCTGCGTTTATTTTGAGACCCAGACTTCTAGGTTTTCTTCTTTTTTTTTACAAGCCCGTTAAAACGCTAACATTACTTTAACTGGCGGTCTATTGTTATTTTTTTTAATTGAGAAATACATGACCAACGTTTCCCGTACTTTGTTGGATAAAAGATTCTAAATCAATATCATTCATGCCTTGAAAATTTTTTTTGCATGCTTCAAACAATTCACTGAACCTTTATATCTTTCCTGCTGATTTCTTTCTAACTCAAAAAATTTTTTTAAATCAAAAAAAAAATTTAACAATATCGATGGGGCTTTTTGGCTTAGACCATAAAATAAATTAAACACCCTTTGGCGTTGTTAATGTGAGTTTTTAGGCAGATTTAATGTTTCTTTACTTTTTTTAAAAAATTCCTTTTTTTCTGCTCAGTGTTGGCGTTGAAAAAACTTTTTTGCCCTTTTTTTAAAATCAAACTTTTTGCTTTGTATCACAAAATCGGCCCGTAAACATTAAATTCTTTATCCCTATTTTTAGTCGCCAGTGCTTTATTTTTTAAAACACTTAAAGGAACTAAGTTAGCTTTATTAGTTAACTATACGTGTGCTTTTTTAGTTTGTTTTTAATTTTTTGCTAGCTGCACCCAAGCTAATAACACAGGCCAAGAGCTAAAGACAAAACCCCCTGAGGTAAAGCTGCGGCGCCTATCCCTTTCTAAGAGACCAACCTTGTCCCCGCCGATACGCACTTATCGATGCTCCGTTTTTCAAAGTAACGCAAAAGGCAAACGAATACCTCGTTTGGGTTTTCTGTATTTTGAAAGGTCTTGCTCTAGTTTTTGGCATTTTTTGTAAATTTTGTTAATCTAAGGTTTTTTTTCTTTGCACAGCAAGACGACCCCGGGGCAATGTTCCTTCATAAAAGCAAAAGACCCGGGGATGGGGCCCGCTACCTTCTTTAGGGACTTTTTGGGTAAACCTCAACAGCATGCTTTTTAAAAAAAAAAAAAATAATTTTGTATCATCTTTGAACTGCTTTTTTTGAATATTCAGTGCGCACATATATAAAAACAAAGCGCATTAAGGGTTTATCACTCTCTTTTCTTTAAACAATTTTGAATGTTTATTAGTCCTTAACCCTCTCTCCCCTTCCATGCAACTCATTATCCTCTGTCACCCTTTGGTCAACCATAAGCCTATTTTGTTGTTAAATAATCACGACAACATTGTGAAAGGGGAAATCTTTAGACACAAGGCTACTGTTGGTTTCCCAAAAACCCCCCACCCCCAAACAATTTTTTATTTCGCCCCAAAAGGGGAAGGTTTAAGCCCGCAGCGTAGATTTGGTTAGGCTACCACAATCGAACATTGTACTTTCATTATTTTTTGGTTAAAAAAAACTTTTAGTTTTTTTTGAATGGTTTTTTTCTTCGCCCAGCAAAAAATACCCTTTTAAACGATTCTGCTGGGGCCTAAAACAAAAATTCCTATATTCTGCCCCGTTTTAGGATAGGAAAGATATGCCTCTTTCGAAATTAAAATTTTTAATTTGATGAAAAATTTTTTCTCAATCAGCTCTGCTAAACAGGGTTGCTACAACTCAAATCTAACGAATGTCAGAAACGTCTTTTCTTTCGGTGTTTTGAATGATAACGCGTTTTTATTTATTAAAAATTAGTTCATATACAATCTTCTTTAATGCTCTTTGAAAGTAGGCGCATGAATTTTAACAATCAAAAACTAAGGGAATGGAAAAGCATTACCATAGCATAACTTTCAGCTAAAACCTTTTTTCCTTTTTTATTGCAGGGACTCGGTCTTCTAAGTTTTTGTGCTTTTTTCTTTCCGATTTCCCGAAATCAAGATCGGGCCCTTTCATTCCCCGGTTTTGCCTAGATCAAATAGGTTTAAAAAAAGTCTGCATTTTGTAAAGAAAATATTCTTGCCCTCAAGTTTTTTTCAAAATTTTCTTAAAGATTCCCCCCAGATTTGGACAAAGTCCGGTTGGGTCTGTTTTTGAAGCGAGTTCATTTGAAAGAAAGGCAGAGCCGGACAATCACTTCATCCGCTCCTAGGCTGGAAAACGACAGTAAAATTTGATCTGCAAACAATAGGAAAAGGTTATTTGGAAAAGTAATATTCCGTTTTTTTCCCTGCGCGGCAAAGGGGGTCTTTTATGTTCTAGCGGGGTTTAGAAACGAGCCTAACTTCTGACTTTTATAAAACAAAATAAAAAAGTTAATTATTAAAAAAAAAGGCGGCATGAAGGTAAGAGATATGATACCTGACTTTGGGGCCCAAAATGAGTGATTCTCCTTGGGACGCATCAATTAGGACCTCTTGGGGATGAATTAGAAGAAGGGGAGCAAAGGCGTGAATTAAAAAAAAGATAAGGGCAACTTTTACCCAAAATTTAAAACAAAAACCTCCCAAACATATACCCCGATGATTTGAATAAAAATAAAACCCTTTTTATTTTTAAAAAAACAAAGGGGAACGTGTTTTCCCCTTTCGGAAAAACGAGACTCACAAAGTTTTTAACATAAATACATTTAGCAAAGGCCAGTGCAAGCGAGCAGAATCGCCTTGGCTTTCCCCAAACAAAATTAAATCCGAAGAAAGTTGCTAAACGTCTAAACCGCACAAAACCCCAACCGATAACCCAAAGCAAAACAAAAGAACTTAAAGATTTTAATCCAACAGAGACAGAAAAATAAATACAAAAAGCAGAACCACGAAGAAAAGAAACAGCTTAAAAAAATCCCCAACCCCCCCTGCCCCCGCAGGAAATACAGGAGCCCATAAGAGAATTAAAAATCCCCTTTATCGTACTTAAGAACCTTCAGAGGAGAATTAATAAACAAATTTAAAAACTGACTGAAATAAATGAGCATTTAAAAAAGAAGAAAAAAAACTCGCTGGGGCTAAGAGGGCCCCTTAGGGGTGAGTTTAAAAAAAAAATAAAACAAAGACACTAAATTAAAGAGAAAAATCAGCAAGCTAAACTGTCTTTAAAACCCAGAAAAAATTTCGAACCAAAATGAACAAATAAAGAAACTATCCAAAAATTTTTTATAAACTACGCCAGCAGAAAGAAAAAAAACACTGTTTAGGAACAAGGCTCACATTAGCAAGCGTTATAACTCCTTTTGGGTTTGCAAAAAGTACATGGTGTGGCTATTACAGGGGTGGTGGAGGGGAAAGTTTTGTGCCTCCCTCGCCATTCCTCCACCTGATAAAACAGGTAAAAAACAACTTTATCAATTGGGGTTTTTTAAAAAAAATTAGCCGGGGGAAAGCAAAGACTCTTGCCGTTAAATTAGGGAGTATGTAGCTGGGGTTTTGCTACGCAAGCAAAATGTTGGCTTTTTGGCCGAGCACTTTTGGGCATTTGTTCTCTTAAAATTTGGGTTAAAATTTGTAAGAAAAAAGATAACCGGCCTTAAAACCAGAACAACCTGTCTTTTTTATTTAGGGGATTCTTTTTTGCGGGCTTTAACGGTCCCTTTTGGGGTTTGGACCCCCGGGATTTTTTGACTTAAACTTGGGGGGTCATAGTGTTTTTTTATTGTTTCAAATTTTTCGGGTCAAATTTATTTTGTTTTTTCCGACCTTCTGTCATTGCCTGCCTTTTGATTTTATTTTTATTTATTATTGTTTCCCCCTGGGGTTTAGGCAGAAGGTAGCAGTATAAAAACCCGTGCCCACAAAAGTCACTTTCGTCTTGCGTATTGTAAAACAGTTTGGGACCTTTTTTTTAAATTGCAGATACTCAACTGTAAATTAAAGCATCCTCAAAATTTTCTAAGTATGTTTTTGTGCTCAAAGGCCCGAGAAACGTTTGCCCATCTCGTTTGTGCTTGCGAACCCCAGCAAAAACACCAAAATAATTCAATAAATCGTTTATTTTGTACTATTCCGCTTTAGTTAGGCCTCAATTGTCCAAAATAAAGTTGTCCCTGCGTTTTATGTCTTGCTCTATGGACCCGAGGTGAACACCTTGCCTGAAGAGAAAGATTGTAAGGAGGATTCCAGTCAAAATTATACTTTCTGGCAAAGCCCCCCAAATATGGGGGCCTAAGCCAAATTAAACCCCTTTTGTCTAAAGTCTGTCTTAACATTAATATTGAATTCGTTTTCAGATCCCTTTTAAAAGCCCTTTGCTTTCGGTTGCTGAAAGGTTTAAAAGTTTTGTCATTTGGGAATGGGGGTTGCGTTCAGCAAAATACGTTGAAGGGGTTTAAAAAAATGAAACTTTACACTGACCCACCAAGGATCAGGATGTTTAATGATCACAACGACACTCCACACCCGTGATGCACAAAAAAAAACAAAGTTTAATGGTTTATAAAAAAAGATCGGATGACAAACCACACTTTTGGGATGTAGTCTTTTTTAAAAGGAGGTTTTGATACCCTTTAAGGAGTACTCCCTTTTTAAAAAGCGACAGTCTGGGGGCCAGAAAGACAAGAGAATCATTGTTATATTTTTTAAAATTTAGTGCGCCCAAAAGAATATTTGATCATATATTTAAAAGCCTCATTTTATTTTTTTTTAAAAAATGTTGTAACAAAACAATCAGACCTCCCGTTTTTAAACATCTATTTTAAACAAAATTGTGGAACCAAAAAAGGGGGCGCTTATAAATCTTTAAAAACGTATGGTTTAAATAAGCGAAACCCAAAAAGAATAAAAGGTTAAAAAATATGACGGGGGAAAAAACTTAGTTAGCCCTTAACTACCTGATGGATATGGTTTTCCACAAAAGAAAACCCAAAACTTCGCATTCCTCAAAATTAACAAAGCAAATCAAAAACAATATTAACATTCAAACCGAGAACAAATTTCTTTTTTGATAAAGAGCAGAAAAAAAGTTTTGGCTTTTTAGCTGAAATGGGACACTCAAAGATTTTTTGTTACCCAGACAAAACACTTATAGGGGGAAAATCCGCTCGATTTGCATTACATTTATTACTCAAAATTCATTTAGAGGTCACTGATGAAAACTTACTGAGGAAGGCCCTCAACGTTTTAAGAGCTTTTTTTCCATCAGGGGAAAAACGCATATTTCGATTATGAAAATTTTTAAAAATTCCCTAATTTACAGTTTAAAGATTGTTTTTTGGGGGGGTCGGGGTTATTTAATATAAAGATCACAACAAAACAGGGGAAATCGTGAAATGTGATAACCTGCAAATTTTTTGGAAATAAAATAATAAACGTCTAAAAAATGTCGGGGGCCAGACGAACCAGGATTCATTGGGGCCTTAAGTGTATAACTTTAGAATTAAAAAACCTGCGCGTTGCGGGCTTTTAACAGAACGGGGAGATAGGCCTTTTTTTTGGGGTTTTTAGACACTAAAATTTTGGGGATTATAAAAGCAAGAGGTTGCGACACAAAAAGTTTCCTAAACAGAACAGCTGCGCAATCTAGAAACAAATAATTTCCAGTTGAATAAAAATTTCGAAAACCGACCTCAAATGGCCTTAAAAACCAATTTAGAATGGGAAATAAAATTTGAAAATTTATAAGCCCTTTACATTTTTGGCCGTCAAAAATTTCAGAAAAACATTTAAAATCTGGCCCCCTTTTCACGAAGTCTTAGCCGGACGACAAAAGCCGGGAAAAAGATTGAAATAAAGCTGTATGGGAAAAAACAGTACATCCTCCACAGAAGAGAAACGGTTTTGAAAGATGCTTCTACAAAATTACAGTTCATTCCGCAAATGAAATTAGGAGACACGTTCACAATGATATTTGAAATTTCTGTCTTAAAAGATAAGGAGAGGATGGGTTGTGGGCGTTAGTGACGTCCTTTTTAAAGGAATTCTAATTAGCTGGCAAAACTTAGACGTTGACAGTCTTAAAGTTACTGTCGTCATTCTTCACAATGGTGAGGATATTAAGGGCTTAACAACAAGCAAAAAAATCAATATTAGTCTAAATAGAAACAATCTTACAGCACTGAATTGGATTAATCTTACACATTTAGACTTATAGGATTTTATTATACTGAACAAGTTTTGACAGAGAGCATGATAAAAACAATAACTGGATTAGATTAAGTTCTATTATAAAACTATGGAGCAGTTAAACTTTATGACAAAAGAGCCTCATTGTTCATTGATTTGCGGGCAAACTGGTTGTGGGAAAACAATATTTATCCTCGACCTGTTACAAACAGTTTATCGTTATAATTTTGATTATATTGTGATTTTCTGCCCAACACTTAAATGGAACAAAGCATATCACAATAGAAAGTTTATATGGATAGATGATAACATATTTTTAGTTGATCCCCGCAATAAACTGAGTGAATGTTTAGAACGCTTTTATATATTGTTTGAGGGAACGCAAACGCTATTTATTATAGATGACTGTTCAGCAGAAAGAGACATAGTTAAAAAAAGAAAAACTTTGTCAAAACTAGCCTTTAGTGGAAGACATGCTGGGATAAGTGTGTGGATTTTATGCCAAAAATATAACTCGGTTTTAAAAGACTTTAGAGAACAGTTAAAGACTGTAGTTTTATTTCACATGAAAGACAGAGATGCATTTGATGAATGTTTGCGTGAAAATGATGTTATTGAAAATGACCAGGAAAAACGCAGGATTAAACAAAAATTAAAATCTGAAAAGTTTAGTAAATTAGTATTGAAAACGGATAATCCACACAGTATGTTTGTTTGTAGATAATCGTTATTTTTTGGTTATTGAAAGAGAATGAGTGATGGATTATCAGAGAACAGTAAAATGTGTGTTCTGGAGTCAACCGCTCGAAACTGGTTGAGAGCGGTTGAGCCAGAACACACATTTTACTGTTCTCTGCTCTGATGCCCTGTTGCTGCAGGAAGTCTGTGGTGACTCTGGCAGTGTGTGGACGAGCATTGTCCTGCTGGAGAGTGAGGTCGCCGTGCTGCTGGAAGTGGGGCACAACAATGGGCCTCAACACCTGGTCAATGTATCACTGCGCAGTAACGCCATTTCCGTGACCAGGGCCAATGTCTAGGAAAACAATAGGCCCAACAAGCTGGTTGAGGCTGATTCCTCCCCATACCATGATGCTCGCACCTCCCCAAGCATTGATCTCGTGGACGTTGTTGTTGGCATACTCTGGTTGCGTCTCCTCCACACCCGGATTCGGCCATCAGCATGATGAACACAGTATCGGCTCTCATCCGTGAAGAGGATGTCCCTCCACTGCCGCCAGTTCCAGTTCCGGTGCTGCTGGGCCCATTGCAGTCGTTGCCTATGTCTTGGAGTAAGAACAGGTCGCCTTACGGGACGGCGGCAGTGCAGGTGATGTTCTGTTAATCGACGCCGCACAGTTTCACCAGAAATTGGTGCACCATGCCTGCCAGTGGTGTTTCTGGCCGTTTCCATTGCATAAGTGAATGGCTCACACAGGTGACGGCGATGAATCGCCCGATCTTGTCGCACAGTCGTTACACGGGGTCTAGTGGGTTGTCCCAAGCATCGCCATTTGCCTGGAACCTGGCCCACAAATGACAAATTGTAGAAACAGCCACGCCAAACGCAGTTGCGACTTGTGCAGCACGGTTTCCGGCTTGGAGTCGCCCTATGGCTCTTTCTCTGTCAACGGCGCTCAGTCTTGGCATTCTGGTCATGTGGAAGTGATTGCTTTGCCAGGGCGTAACAGCCTGGTTTTTATTCCTAGTGATGTGTGAATCCTGTTCAGCGAAAAAAGATTGACATGACTGTTTGCATTTGCCTTGCACATGCAAAAACGCGCTTCCACGTTCATGGCGCCGGTGTGAGCTCATTTCTAGTGACACTGACCTGATTTGCACGTGCTGCACACTAGGTCTAATGCTGACTCATGACCGCACGGAATATATGGTCACAGCTGCACCTACAGTGCCATTAATTATATTCACCCATACCTACCCCTCCATTTGCATTTCTTTTGTGGCTCAGTTATATATATATATATATATATTTCGGCATTAAAGCCGAAAATTTTGGAAATCTTTTTATCTTGTCTGTTGTGGTTTTTAAACTGTCTGTTATATATATATATATATATATATATATATATATATATATATATATATATATATATTATATATATATATATATATAATGCTGAACAATTAAGTAGTGGGAGAAAACAAGTGCAGGTTAACAATTCTTCCGTCATTATAGTAATGACTTGGCAAAGATTTGAACTTAAAAATAAAAAAAATGAAGATTGAGAAAATGGGGGGAAAATATATTATAAATATGAGAAGCCCCTTCACTAGCTGCCTGAGGGAACCATCGTAATTCCTCCTGAAGGCACATTTATTAGTATTGCCTGCTCCTAGGCCTTTCGTCCGCTGGATCGGACTCATCAGGGAGACACGGCTGATTGTGTCTGTGCTCTTGGTGTCAAATAGAGACACACCACAGTCCATAATTCTGTGGTGTTCTCACCACGAAGGGTTCAAAAAAGAAAAAATCCAACAGCACCCTCAAAGCAGCCAGCGAAGGGTAGTAAAATGGAACAAAACAAAAGTGTGAAGACGAAAAAAGTTGCTGAAAAACTAAAAGCATTATTCAAACAGTATAAAATATAGGGGACAATCTTTGAGCCTATGCTTGAGGATCCATTCAAGGATGCAAGGGAGATCAAAAGATATGGAACAGTCTGAGTGGTCAGCTCTGCTGTTCAATAACCCAAGCATTGTGAGTGGCTAAGAATTGTACAGAACAACCTTTACTTGGATCTCGTAAGAGATGCAATCTCCCACTGATTGACCAAACAATAATGCTGAACAATGTATATATATATATATATATATATATATATATATATATATATATATATATATATATATATATATATATATATATATATATATATGGCACCTTTGGTTGTTGTTTTTTTGAAAACTCAACAAACATACTACGGTATTGCACACCAGCCTTTTCTGGAATTGCATTCTTCTTAAAACTGAAAAGGCAGAGGAGTCAAATTACCACTTTCCGCGGTCACTGAGGAGAAACAACCAGGTTTCGAAATATCGGTATATGACCAGGAGTTATATGTTAGTGAGTTTCCTTCCCTATTGGAGGATGTCTCCCCCTTGGAGACTATAAGCTTGCTGAAGGCTCATTTTGAGAAGCATTTATTTATTTTTCCCCATTCACCCACTCAAGCACATACTGTTAGTTAGGCAGAATCATCTACCACTGCAGATATGAATGCTTATCTACCCCTATTTCTTCAATCTAAGACATAAGAGCAAGCTTTGTTTATAATTCAATATTTCTTGCAGTTATTGCAACACCAAGCTGCTCTGTAAGTTGCTGGAACGGTGCTGGGTACTTATCCTTGGAATTTATTAGTTTGTTATATATATATATATATATATAATATATATATATATATATATATATATATATATATATATATATATATATACATATATATATATATATATGGCACCTTTGGAAGCTGTTGACGATAGCGGCGTGCTTGAAACAAATTTGTAGATAATTTTAGCACTCCTTTTAATACTTGTTTTTACTATTGTTGCTCCCCAAGGGGTTGAGCACTGTATAAAATTGTTTTAGGCATTTTAAATGTACTGATCTCTCTCTCTCTCTCTCTCTCTCTCTCTCTCTCTCTCTCTCTCTCTCTTCAGGAGCAGTTATGTCCCTTGATATCTTAATGGAGTGTCCTGTGCGTGCCTGTACCCATCGTCAACACAGCGCAGGCCTCCAAGGGTGGTACAGGACTGCTCTAAAGGCAGGTGAAGACAGTGCTTCTCTGGGTCCTCCCCAGCACCTTCGGGTGTTTCTTTTTCTTCTTTGCCTAAAAAACTAGGCTGACCCTGGAGAAAGGTCCAGTGACGGTGAGGAAAGACCCACTGACCACAGGGAAAGTCCTGTTGACAGTGGGAAAGACTACAACTCTGGATTCTCTCTTGAGGGCACATAAGACCGCATGGCGAAAGCTTGGCTGTGTCTGGAGTGGCACTGTCTTCATCTGTCCGTGGGCAGGGGTGGTTGGGTCTGTGGGGTGTGCTCGGCAGCTGGAGGGTGGTGTTTTTCGCCGGTGGGCTCTGCAGTCATGAAATACGGGCTGGTACACCCATGGGGATGCTACTTTAAGGCTGTTATGAGCTGCATTCTGTAGTCTAATTTACCTCTGTTCAGGAGCAGTTATGTCCCTTGATATCTTAATGGAGTGTCCTGTGCGTGCCTGTACCCATCGTCAACACAGCGCAGGCCTCCAAGGGTGGTACAGGACTGCTCTAAAGGCAGGTGAAGACAGTGCTTCTCTGGTTCCTCCCCAGCACCTTCGGGTGTTTCTTTTTCCTCATATATATATATATATATAATATATATATATATATATATATATGTATATATATATATATATATATATATATATATATATATATATTAATATATATATAATATATATATATATATATATATATATATATATAAGATAATGGTAGTAAATACCAGCAGAGATTTTACAAAAATGCTCAACCGTACTGGGAGCAACATTTGTTAAAAGGTAAGGTTTAAAACTATACAGCGCTGTTTCAAGTGGATGCAATGTCAGGATGTGGTGGGTCTGTGCTGCCGGTGTTTTATAACTGCTTGTGTTGTCTGTCATCACGTGCTGTGTGTGTTTTTCGTGTGTTTCTTGTTCTTGTTCACTGATAGGAATTTCCACTTGTGCCTGCAGTTGTTAACCATTTCTATCCTAGTATTTAAAGTTGCCAGTTGTGGTTTGCATAGTATTATGTACTTTTCTGTTGAGCATAGGTTACATATTTTTGAAATGTTGTTGTATGGTGCTGCTCTTTCTATGATTTTCCAGGATATATTGTAGTCTATTTTTTTCTCTTTGACCTTCCAGATGTATTTACTCAAGTCTGTTTGGTTTTTGTATCTATCTTTGTTAAATGACTGTTTGTGGTTTGCATATCTAGTTTTAAATTGGTTTTCAGTGATACCTATATATATGTTTCTTCTGCATTCTCTGATGTTACAGTGGCTTGGTACACAATGCAGTTGTAGAGGCATTTGTTGCTCAGAGGGCACTGTTCTTTCTTGATACAGTTGCAGGATTTCCTTTCATCACCCTCGTTTTTCTCTATACTGCTTTTCATTTTGTTGGTTGAATCAATGATGTTTTCATACATGAGTATGATAATTTGATGCTGTTTTTGTTGAATATCTTGGATAATTTGTGCTCTTTTGGGAATAATGATGTTAGGATTCTAAAGAATTCTTTCCCTATATTTGTTTTTACTCTTCCGTCATATGGGGGGTTGTACCATATGATCTTTCTTTTCTTGTTCTTCTTGTGTCTGCTCATGGCATTATCTGGGTCATGTTGTAGTTTGTAGTTGTAGCCACTTTTGTGTAACGCTTCTTGATATTCAGCTGCAGCGTTATTGAATGATGTTTCATTGCATGACAGGTTAGATAATCTCTTATTATGCTCTGGGTATCGTTTTTAGTATGGAAGGTGGGTGGTTACTTTTGATATTTACATAGACAGGTGTATCATTTGTTTTTTTGACATTTGGTTTTTTATATATGTTTTTATTTATGTGCTGGTTAGACCTCAACCAGCACATATATAAACCATCCAAAAAACAAATGATACAGCTGTCTATGTAAATATCAAAAGTAACCATCCACCGTCCATACTAAAAACAATACCCAGAGGCATAAATAAGAGATTATCTAAGAAACATGAACAATATATGACAGTGCACATGGACGAAACATGAACAATATATATATGTTAATGGAATCAGTGCGTGTGGGAGAAACATGAACAATATATGGCATGGAATCAGTGCATGTAGAAGAAACATGAACAATATATGGCATGGAATCAGTGCATGTGGAAGAAACATGAACAATATATGGCATGGAATCAGTGCATGTAGAAGAAACATGAACAATATATGGCATGGAATCAGTGCATGTGGAAGAAACATGAACAATATATGGCATGGAATCAGTGCATGTGGAAGAAACATGAACAATACATGGCATGGAATCAGTGCATGTGGAAGAAACATGAACAATATAATTATGGCATGGAATCAGTGCATGTGGAAGAAACATGAACAATATAATTATGGCATGGAATCAGTGCATGTGGAAGAAACATGAACAATATATGGCATGGAATCAGTGCATGTGGAAGAAACATGAACAATATAATTATGGCATGGAATCAGTGCATGTGGAAGAAACATGAACAATATATGGCATGGAATCAGCGCATGTGGAAGAAACATGAAGAATATATGGCATGGAATCAGTGCACGTGGAAGAAACATGAACAATACATGGCATGGAATCTGCGCATGTGGAAGAAACATGAGCAATATAATCAGACTTGAAAGCATGTTGGAGGACTCAGGAGACAAGGTGGTAGAAGCAATCAAGCCCCAGCTGAAGACAGGCAGAAAATGGAAAGTTCAAGAGGCGATGGATTCTGCAAAAGAAAGTCTCAAGATCAGAGAAATAACATGACACACACCGACCAACAGACAAGGACTGGGGGTGACCAAAACTGAATGGTGGTCAAAGGCCAAAGGAAAAGCCAAAAGAGACATATGATTCAGAAGATGAGGAAAGAAAGAAGACCAAAAAAGACTCCAAAAAGCAGTCCAACAGAGCCAGCAAGGGCAATGGGCAACGTGGGAGAATGCACTCCAAAGAAGTCTCACTTGGAATGACATTTGGCACATGGCCCCTCTCAGGATCAGCTTCATTCTCAGATCTGCATATGACCTTCTGCACTCAAATGCAACTTGGTGAAGTGGGGAAAAACAGACGATCCTGCATGGCCCTCTGCCACGAAATACAAACAGTGGAGCATGTCCTAAGCTCATGTAAAGTAGCCCTGGCTCAAGGAAGGTACACATGGAGGCACAACCAAGTGCTCAAAGAGATTGTTACAAGTAGTCTGGGCTAGTACCAACACCACAAAAGGGAAAATTGGGACTCCAAAAGCACCCGCAAAATTCTTCATGGCAGGAAGCAGCAAATCATGGCCAAGAACAACAGTGCCACTCGGAACATGCAGGCAGAGTCTGCTGGACGGGCCAGATGCTCTGCAGACCTCCCAGAATGGAAGAGTCACCCAGAGATCATCAGCAAGAGTGGCATGAGACCAGACATAGTAGTCCACTCTCAGCCAACCAAGCAGCTGATCATGATCGAGCTCACCGTGCCATATGAGAACAGAATGGAGGCAGTTCAAATCTACAAGACTGAAAAGTATGCTGATCTGACAAACAGCCTGAGGAGAGAAGGCTATTAGGTCAAAGTCCTCACTGCAGAAATTGGAGCTAGGGGGTTTGTAGGAACGTCTGCATACAGCCTCATGAAACAGCTCTCAGTTGCATGGAGGGAAAAAACAGAGCCCTGAAAGCAATGGCAGAAGCGGTAGAAAGGTGTTCAGGCTGGATCTGGTCAAGGAGGAACAAAAGTGAACTTCCTAAGGCTTAACTTTCCTACAAATATCAGGTGTCCCAGTGGCTCAGTGGTTAGAGCGCGAGTCATTAAGTGGAAAATGAGCATGTCCAGAGGGTCATGGGTTCGAATCCCAGCCATGGCTCGTCCCAAGATGGGAAAAAGGGGGCAGCAGAGGGACATCCGGTGTCATGAACAGGGTGTGGCCCAACCCCCCTAGAGTGTCAGGAGATAAGGGCCGAAACACTTGCTTGAAGGGGGCTTCTCGTCTGAGGACTCTCTGCTGCCACGCTCTCCACGAGTTTCTTTCTACTGTCCACTGATGTAGGCCATGACCTTACGTCTGATCATGTGTCTGCCCTCTGTGAACTTGCTCGACATACACGCCCCCCTCCATCAGCTTACAGTCGGGAAGACAGAGTCACGCCTTGGTACAACAGTCGCCCCACAACTGTCCGGGTTAAAATGTGAACGTCGCCAGGCCGAAAGGCGTTGACGCTCCACTGGTCTCACTGTTCATAAGTAGATGTACAACGTTATTAAACGGAACATTGCAGACTTAGTTTAAAAAAAAAAAAAAGCTAAGACTAGTTTCTTCTCGACTCAGATCTCAGCCAGCAAGACGTGTAGGGAACTCTACCGCAACATGAACCAAATTCTGGGCAAAACGAAGACTGCTGTATTTCCCACAAACTTAGATCTTTCAAAACTACCTGATATCTTTTTGAATTTTTTACCGAGACAAAATAGTCACAATCCGTAATGCACTTGTTTCCTCTAGTCCTTCACGAATAACATCCACTTGCTCCGGCCCAACTTTGTCCAAGTTTGAACCAATTACGACTCAATTTGTGAACGAGATTTTCCAGAAAACTGAAAAAAAAATCATGTAAACTTGATCCTATCCCGACTTCTCTCCTTCTCCACTCCCTACTACCTGTCATCACAAGTATTTTCAACAAGTCTCTCCTGAGTGGTTCAGTCCCTGATAACTTCAAAACTGTCATTGTGAAGCCTCTTTTGGAAAAATCGTCGCTCGATCCAAATGAATTGAAACACTTCCGACCAATCTCCAATCTCCCTTTCTTGTCAAAAATTCTAGATAAATTGGTCCTCCATCAATTATCCCAACTTCTTCTTTTGAATAATCTTCTCAGTTTCCACCAGTCAGCCTACCATGCTGAACATAGCACAGAAACTGCTCTCATCCGAATCTTGAATGATATTCTGACATCTCTCGATGACGACAAAGTGTCTGTTCTTCTTCTTCTCGACCTGTCTGCTGCTTTCGACACAACTGATCACGAAATACTCCTTTCACGTCTGAGCGCAAAATTCCGCATATGTCACATTGCACTAAATTGGTTTAGAGCGTATCTGTCAAACAGACAAAAGTCCGTCCTTATCAACGAGAAGCGGTCTTCTAAAATGTCATCAAACTTTGGCGTTCCTCGGGGGTCTGTGCTGGGTACAGTCCTTTTCATAATGTACACAACGCCCGTGACTGACATCATTAACAGCCATTCTGTTCATCGTGAAATGTTCGCCAATGACACTCAGCTTGAACATTCTGACACGCTAGACAACTATGACAATCTCGTCAAAAATCTTCAAGGCTGTGTCTCTGATAGCATACAGTGGGTATGAAACGGAAGTTTTCCGGTTTGCAAAGCACTCTCAAGCTCAAGACCCCCACTCTCCCCGCTCTTCATCCATCAACAGTCCTAGGC
>JAFLJL010006649.1:22500-30563 GCA_018398815.1 Conus ventricosus
TTAATACACAAGGATGGAGATTTTAGGCCAAAGCCTAGTCTTACAATCTGTCCTTGTCATGCATACATTATTCAACACATATCATTCATACTGACAATTCAACATAGCAACATGGTAATCCAATTCTACAATGATAAGCAAACTATTCATAAAAGCACTAATGATATAGGGGATGGTAAAACAGAAGGAAACTTACAAACAAACAAACAAAACTACAGAGAGAGAGGTCAGAGGAGGGTGGGGAAGAGAGAATGGTAGGCAGGGTGAGAAGAAAAGGGATGGTAGACAGAGTGGGAGTGGGGATGAGCGATTTTAACGGAGTAGGTTTTATGTTTAGACGATTTATTCAAAGTATGGTTCACAGAAGACTTTATGAATGGGGGCTAATCATCGTAATCGAATAATTTGATTACTGGGACATAAGATGTTTATGCTAATGTCCCTTGCAAAGTTTTAAAGTATTCATGTTTTGTAGATTCGGTGGAAGTGAGTTCCAGACATATGGTCCAGAGTAAGCTAGGCTTGTTTTGTATAGATCAATGCGTGGGGAGGGAAGAAGGAATTTCGTCGAGCCAGGAAAGCTGTTCGAGCTTGTAAACAGGGCATTGATATAACATGGCATAGTATCTGTCAAGATTGTAAACATAAATGATGCCTTGTTGAATTTCAATTGCCTATTCAGAGGAAGTATGTTCAGCGCTTTAGTTTTTCGTCTGTTGTTAGAGAGAAAGCTGGATGGAGTAGCTTTGCTGCACGTCTATGGAGAGAATTCAGCCTTTTTTGTGGACGTCACTACTTCCGTCCCACACTGTTGAGGCGTAATTGATACGTGACATTATGTGTGCATTGAAGAAAAGTTTAAGCACATGTCACCGATCGGCAGTAGTAAACCAGCCGTTCATGTGTTTGGAGTAATGGTAGTTCAGAAATAGAGAGCGTGTGCGCGTGTGCATAGGTGTATATGTGTGTGTGTGTGTGTGTGCGAGCGTGCGTGTGTAAGATTTGGGGTTTTGGTTAAGGTGGAAGGTTAGGCTAGGTAGGGGGCTGGGGAAATAAGACATACAATATTCTTGAATTCCAGTCTTCATTATGGAAGGGATGGAAGCGGGAGGTTGGTTTCGTTCCCGATTGTTACCCTCTTGTTACTTTGGTTCTACACCAGAGAAGGCGGGGCAGGATATCGGCTGTTGTTGGCGTTGTCAAGTCTGTGAGTTGTGGTAAATTGTCGTGTTGTTGCACGAGCAACAACTAGTCCGTTGGTCCGTCGTGTCAGCTCTGCGGAGGGATATGCTGCTCTGACCAATCGCTGTTTTGTGTTGTGAGTAGATTCGTTTGTTTCCCCCGACCGGGCGGAAGCGGGGGGGTGTTTCACTTGGGGTCCCTGGTGTTCGTCGGAGGGAGCGCCTTGGTTTTTGCGCGGCAGGCCGTTAGTCGGCTGGTGACTTCGAGTCTAGTTAGGCCAGGCCCTGTCGGTCGGGTCCCTTGGCCGTCCCGGGTTTCGTGTCGTTTTTTGGGCAGCCACTTCGCCAGTGCAAAAACTGGTTTTGGTTAAACGTCGTCTGTCCGTTGTGTCACAGGTATCCTTTCCGTCCTGAGCGGGGCCCAGATCCCCGCGTCCGCTGCCGGGGGCCGGCGGTGGCGGGGGGTTCCCGTTGCCTGCGTTTTCCCCGGGAAGGGAGACACCGGGCCCGTCTGCGGGTGTGAGGAGCTCCCTCCTCCCCGGGGGGTTCTTGGGGGTTTACCCGGCCCTGTCCTCTTCCTTGACAGGCGTCCTGTGGGGGGGGGTCTGCACCAGGCTTTTCTTCACCTCAGGGCCGGCGGGGCCTTCAGAGGGGGGGAGGAGTCCCTCGACCCCGGACCGTCGAGAGGGCGTCTGGTGTGCTTTGGGTGTCGTCCCCCAGCGCAGGAGGGGGTTCAGCCGCGGGGAAGCCCGGCGGTGCCGGGTGTAGGTTTTGGGGGAGAGGCGCCCCGTGGGGGAGCCAGGGCAGCGGGGGTGCAGAGTTTTCCAGGGAGGTGCAGTGCGGGGGGTCAATACACACCGAGGACGGGGGTTTTCCCGGGGCTGGGAGGGGTTGCCCCTGGTTGTGGTAAAAGGGGGTTTTTGTACGTTAGGCGAGGGTTTGGGTTTTTTAACTGCCTCCTTTTGGGACGAGTGGCCAGCTAGTGTAGGGTACTTGCGTTGCCCCCTTTTTGGGATGCAGTGCCGGCGGTAGGGGTCCCGGGTAAAAAGAGAAGGTGGGCGGGGGAGGGTGTGGGTGGGGTATTTAGAGATTAGATCCCTTGGGTTGTCCTTGTCCCCGTAGTTAGCCACCCGGTGCGGGCTATCTCGCGCCCTGGTCGCAGTGAAATACTGAAAAACGGGTTCTTTAGCATGGGAAAAAGGTTTTTGGGTTTAGCGGGTGGTGGGCAGGAAAAATGGGTTACGGTGTGTGGTTGTGGATGGCGGAGTGGGGGCCCCGGGGTTGTGTGAAATAAAAAGTTGCAGTTTGTAAAGCGTGTTATGTGTTGTGTTGTCTCCCTTTAGTGGGTGATAGGCGGGGTGGGGGTGGTGGGCCGCCCCGGTTGCGACCGGAACTTTGGTGGAGTGGGGGGTACTCTTGGGGGTTTGGGTGGGTGAAGGTGCTAAAAGGGGAGGCGGGGGGGTTTTGTGTCGGTGTGTATGTTGTGAAAATGAAAGGGGGTGGTTGGTGGGAGCGTCCCCCTACCCCTGGGAGGTGGTACTTTGTGCCCCCTGTTCACTTCAGGCGGGTTTTCCCTTTGGGTTTGGGCAGGGGCATTGTGTTGTAAAAGGGGGTTGGCGCTACCGTGTGGTGGGGGTATGAGTGATAAATAAATATTGAGGGTTGTTGAATGCGAGTGATACGCAGTAAAGGGTAGGGGAGGTGCCGGGGGGGTCCGAGTTTGCGTTGTGTCCCTTTTTGGGGTATCCCCCAGGGGAAAGGTGGTACCCGCCCGTGACTGTGCCGCTTTTGGGGGCGGAAAACGGGGGGAAAGGGCAGGGTAAGCCCAGGTACTGTGCGGGGAAAGCTCGAGGGTGCGTATTTTGTGACCGGGGTGTGCTGTGGGCATTTGCTTGTGGGGGGGCAGTGCACTGTGTCGGGTGGGGGGGCCCTCCCAGAGACAGTGGGGCCCGTGCTTGTAGTCCTGTGACGGGCCACACAGTGACGGTGGGAATACGGGTCACGTGATTGGGTTTTGTCCCCAGCAGCGCATTGGAAATTTTGTGTGGGAGCCCCCATTTCGGATATGTATGAATACACAAGTGTGGGGGGGTTTTATGCGGGTTTTGCTGTCTTGGAATGGTGTACTTGTGCGGAGTTTAAGGGGCAAGTGCGTAGTCAGGAACTCCATTGCGCTCAGATGCATAAGTTTTTGTCTGCTCGGTAGTGGTAGGGGTCCCTTAGTCAAGAAACCCCCGGCCCCCTCCGCAGTACGCCCCCTGATTTTTCTGGACCAAGGATCTACGGCAGTCCCAAAACCAAAGGGTTAGTGCCCCGGATGGGGGGGGATCAAGAACAGGGGACGGGGGCTTATGCAAATTTTGCCAAAGGTTGGGAGGGGCGAGGGGTTTGCTGGGGAGATTCCCCAAAAGTTCGCACAGACTCGGTGCGTAATGAGGTGAGAAGATAGCGAGAAAAGCGATTTGGGAGCCCGGATGGGGGAAAAGTGGGGCAGAAGATAAAGGGATGGAAGGAAAGCTGCTGGGCAGGGGAGTTAGAGTAAGCGGGGAAAGATTGGGGGGGAGAAAGCTGACGGGCGAGGGAGTTAGAGAGGCAGACGATGAAGGTGAGGGGAGCTAAAAATGAACAAAAGAAGATCGAAGAGGAGGGGAAAAGGGTTACAGGGAAGGATAAAGACGAGAAGCAGCGAGCAGAGGAACTGGAAGAAAGGGGAAAAAAGAGGAGGAAAAAAGGGGCTTGGAAATAAAGCCAAGCACGGAGGCCGGTTAATTCAGGACGAAAAGATGAAGCTGGTTGGAGGAAAAGAGACGGGCTAAACTTACAAGAAGACGGCCCAGAGGAAGCAGGATAAAAAACGCTTGATTGAGTAAAGGAACGAAGCGGTCCCCCCTTTGACCCTTTGGAGGAGAACCAGGGACGCTTATCCCCCATTTGAGCGGGTGGGGCCCGTGTGAAAGTGGGCGGCCCCATGGCCCACACGTCGATGTCTCCGCGAGGGGGCTAGAGAAGCATGATCGGTTAAGTGTGGAGGATTTAAAGCGCTATGATAGAAAGAGGCCCCCTGTTCGCCCTCAGGTTGATGCTGAGGCCTAGGGAAGTTAGAAGCATAAAGGGGGCGTTTAAACTTTCCCCCAGATGGGGGAAGGGATGAGCGGGGGTTTTCCCCTTGGTGTGCGGCAGGGGGAAAGGACGAAGTTTGAAGAGGTGTTAAGGACTGCTTTCAAAACAGTTTTCCCGTGCTGCCCCAGAGTTTCACGATCGGGGTCCGGAAACATGCCCGAAAACGTTGAAAAAATGGCAACGAAGTTTGTTTTAGGGGCCAAAAAGGGGGGGAGGAAGGGAAGAAAAACCGGGGTTTTCCCACCCAACCTGGGTAAAGGGCATAAAACGACAGCCCAGACAAAAGGGGCCCCCAAACACAGTATGGTGCAAAAGCAGCAAACAGGAGATCAAAGGGCCGATCGCCCATATTTGTTCAACGCAAGAACCCCGGGGCCACGTCGCTGGAGATGCCCGAGCCCCATTTATTGGAGCGGTTCATTTCGCCCAAACCCCAAGCTCGAGTAGTCCCTACGTTGTGTCCCCAACGCTGAGCACGGCGACCTGCGGCTTTGGGGACGGGAAGCTCCGGAAAATGGTTTAGGACACTGGGCCGGATCACGTGTGGCCAGGGGTTTGGACAGCAGACCGTACCGGAGAGCGTTCCGTAGTGTTGGCTAAAACCAGTGTGGTCGGTTCCCTGTGGCGGTATAGGGAAGCCCATTTTCAAAGGGAAGTTGGAGGTTTTGGTATGAATAGCCTGGCGGGAAGCCCAAATCGGAACTTGAAAGAGAGAGGAGATTCCGGTTGGATATGTCCCTGTTCGCAGACCGGCTTTGGGTGGGGCGGCGCACGCCGGGGGACCAGGGAGCAGCAAGAACCCCAGCACCCGCCCGTCGAGGAGTCATTCTGAACACCCACCCAGCGTTAATTCAGAGCGGCCAGGGGAAACCTTGAGGGGCTGGGTGCGTGTGAATCAGGGAAGCACCCACACCAAATTTGGAAGGGAATACTTCGGAATCTGGTGTATGGGAGGTGGTTGGGTCCCCAAAGGGCGTAGCGATAGTCTGCGTCCCAGCTGAACTAAGGACCACATGAGAAACAGCCCCCCCACGTACCTGTCGGACCTTGGTATACCCCAACAAGGGCGGTTGGGTTTCCCCTTTTTTATTTTGGCCCCGGCATGCAGCTGACATTTGTCGTCTGCCGTCTGTGTCCATGTTCCCGTTCGTTTGGGAGTCTCAAGTTTTTCCTCGTAAATGCCAGTGCCAGGGCCCCGAGAACTGAGGGATCTTTGGGTTGCAACCAGAAAGGCAGAGTTCCCAAAACGGCAGAGGACTCGTTAACTTTGGAACAAGGGAGCGGGTGCGAGTTGACAAAGAAGAACTTGGCAAAAACAGGGTTTCGGTACAAACGCATTTTCATTTTAGGACGAAACCAGGGAAGGTAGCTGTGGGGGCTGAGTGTTGGGGGGTCACCAGGTGCGCACTGCAGCCAGCCCTTCCAATTTACGGTGAGGAGTGTCTGGAAAGGACTGTGGCGGCGACTTTTTGGTCATTGCCCGGGGAAAGAGAGGGGGGAAGAGGAAAAAGGGGGAGAGAGAGAGAGAGAGGAGAGAGAGAGAGAAGAAAAGAGAGAGAGGAGGAGAGAGGGCTGTAAGTTCCCTTTCCGTGCAAGAGGGGGGTTTACTTGTTGAAAATCGCATGTCATTTTCATTGGGAAAAGAATTGGGGAGCAAGGTTTGGGGGTGTGGAAATTTTTAGGTGTTGATGCGGTCGTGCTGGACAGAGCACCCTAGTTATGAAATTTAAATAGACCGTAAAGTAGGCTGCCCGTAAATGCCCGCGTTAAAGGGCTGGAAGGAGAAGGACCTTGAATAATGTATTTTGCGGGTTTAAAGATGTATTTTTAAAATGAGGTTGTTGGAATGATGAGGGGTGCATCAAAAAAATAACAGCAGGGAGGTGGTGGGGTGGGTTGGATTGTTAAGGAGGGTGTGATAACGCCCCACGAGTGAAAGTTTTGTTGGTTTTAACCTTGTTAAAAAGGCAGGGGGGGGTTGTACCCATCGGCATGAAAAAAGCCGTTCATTGTTTGAGTATGGTGTTTAGAAATAAGAGCGTGTCGCGTGTGCCGGGTATAAGGGGTGTGTGTGCGGCGTGCGTGTGTAAGATTTGGGGTTTTTGGGTTTAAAGGTGGAAGGGGTTTGGTAGGTAGGGGGCTGGGAAATAAAATACAATTTCTTTTAATTCAGTCTCATTAGGAAGGGATGGGAAACGGGGGTTGGTTCGTTCCCGATTGTTACCCCCTTGTTCTTTGGTTCTACACCAGGAAGGGGGCGGATATCGGTGTTGTTGGGGGTTGTCAAGCTGTAGTTTTGTTTGGTAAATTTGGGGTTGTTGACGAGCAACAACTAGTCCGTTGGTCCCGGGGTGTCAGCTTGCGGGGGGTACGCGCCGACCCAAACGCTTTTTGGTTGTGGAGAGTTCGCTTGATTCCCCCAGGTCGGAATGCTTTGGGGTCTTCACTTCGGTCCCTGGTGTTCGGGGTGGAGGCCGTAGTTGCGGCGGCAGCGCCTTAGCGGCTGAGTGACTTCGGAAGTTTTGTGCGTCCTCGTCGGGTTGGTGGGCCTTTTCCTGTGCCGGGTTCTGTTGCTCTGTTGCAGCCACTTCAGCCTTTCAGCTGGGGTTAACGTCGTTTTCCGTTGTGTCAGAGGTATCCCGTTTCCGTCCTGGGCTGGGCCAGTCACCGCAGTCCGCTGCCCCGTGCCGGCGGTGAGCGGTGGGTTTTCCCCTTGCCTGCGCTTTCCCGGGAGAGGGGGACCATTCAGGCCCTCTCCGGCTGTGAGGCAGTCCCTTTCCCCTCGGGTTCTTCCGGGAGTTGTCCGGACCTTGCCTCTTCCCTTTAGCAGGGCCCCGGGGGGGGGTGCTGACCAGGCTTTTTTTCCCCCCCAGGGTCGGGGGGCCCTTTAAGGAGGGGGGGGTCCTGAGCCCCCCACTGTCGAGGGGCGTCTGGTGTGCGTTGGGGGTCGTGCCCCGGCGGGAGAGGAGTCAGACCGCGGGGGAACCACGGTGGGGGGTGTGACTTCGGGGGGAGGTCGACCCGCGGGGGGAGCCCCCGGTTTAGCGCCGGGTGCAGAGTCTTAGGAGGTGTCAGCTGCGAGGGGGGACATACGCACCGAGGACTGGGCTTTCCGGGGGGGATGGGGGTTTTCCCATGGGTTTGGTAGAAGGGGTTTTTGCGTTAGGCGAGGGTTTGGTGTTGCACTGCCCCCTTTTGGGACGTAGTGGCCCGCAAGTGTAGGGTCTTGCGTTGCCCCCATTAGGGACGCAGGGACCGTGCGGTGTGGGCCCGGGTCAAAAAAAGAAGGGGGGGTCCGGGGAGGGTGTGGGTGGTGGAATTTAGAGATTAAGTCCCCTTGGTTAGTCCTTGTCCCTGTAGTAGCCACCCCCGTGTCGGGTATCTCTGCTCCCAGGTCCAGTGTATACGCAACTGGTTTTTTAGATAGGTTAAATTTTAGGTTTAGCAGGGTATGTGGGGGCATGAAGAAGTGGGGTTTCCGGGTGTGGTTGTGGATGGAGTGAGTGGTGGCGCCATAGTGTGTGGTGAAAAAAAGAAATGTGCGATTGAAAGCTGTTTTGTTTTGTGTTGTCTGTCTAGTGTGTGATAGGGTGGGTAGGGGGTAGGGCCGTCCCGGGGGGGACCGTGACGCACATTTCTGTTGACGTAGCGCTTTAATTGAGATAACAGGAAAGGTGTTTGAGACTACCTTGCATAATGAGAGAGAGAGAGAGAGAGAGAGAGAGAGAGAGAGAGAGAAATTCATGTTTACGTCTTCTTCAA
>JAFLJL010006650.1:0-11546 GCA_018398815.1 Conus ventricosus
TTTAAGTTTTGTATCCTAAGAAAGGGGTTGTTTACGTTGTTCCCAAGATAGTTAAATACTAGGTTGCATTGCTTCCAAGATAGTTAATACTAGGTTTGGCATTTCAGCCCAGAGTATCATTTCGCACAGATTCCTAAAATTCGTCTCATAGTGGGTCAGGCGCTGGGCGTCTTTTAAAACTAACTACGTTGCCCCAAGCTAATATTATCATTCATAGGTTTGTGCTATTACGTCACTCGGTCGGTAACCACCAGTTGGCTGTCGTAGTTTAAATCTTGTCAAAAAAAAAAAAAAAAAAGAGAAAGAGATTAAGGGCGGAAGAAAAGAAACCCTATTGAACAATTGTAAGCGTCGTGTGTTGGTCCTAGGAGTTGGTCTTCTTTGAAACACAAAAGATGGAAAGGGATGTCGCGGGAAGACGCCGTTCGCAGGTGAAAAGAAAGAGGGGAAAAGGTGAAGGGAAACAGAAATTAGGATCCAGGAATACAATAGCTGGGAAAGCAGGAAACAGAAAGAATTAAAGGGAAGCGCGGAAACAGAAAGATAGGAAGCGCAGGAACAGAAAAAATTCAAAAGGAATGTTAAAGGGCATAGAGGGAAGTGAGATCAAGGGAGCCACGAGGAGGGGAGTTCAGTTTCAGTGAATCTGTGCGCAGCTATGCCCCCGACCAAGTTCCCAAAATTCTCGGAAGGACGATTCGATTGTGATACATCAGTCGTTTCGAAACGTTTGCGACCAGTCAGGGTTGGCTCCAGAAGAGTGGGCAGTCATTTTGTCAGCGCTTTTGGGACGGGTAAGGTTTGCAGATTTTCACTGCGTTACCAGCAGAACAACAGTCTGATTTTGGTGCGGGTGAAGGAGTCTTTAATGAAGGGATTTGCCCTCACAGGGGGGGGGGGGTTCAGGAAAAAATTCGTTCAGCTAAATACAAGCAGGTAAAACGTACATCAGTTTGGTGCACGTTAGATCACTATTTGAAATGGTTAGAGTTGAGTGGTACGAAGAAGGAGTTCGTTGATTGAAAGAGTAGTTATGAAGGAAAGATTTTGTCAGGTTGCGGCCCTGAGTTAACATACATTTGAAAGAGAGCAGCCAGAGACAGCAGGGGAGTTGTTGAAGTTCGCAGAGGTGTAAGGGAGGCACGTTTGGGCACAGGTGCAGGAGAAAACAGGTGCTAGGCACAGGGTGAGAAGAGTGCAAGGAGACTGGAGAGTTTTCTGCAAAGTCTGCAAACCCAGTGGTGGGCAGAAAGGGGGGCAAAGGGAAATTAGGTGTTTCATTTGTCACAAGAAGGGACATGTGGCGAGGGATTGTCGCATGAGGTTCCAGAAGGCAGCAGCCCTTTCAAGAGGTGGATAAGGGTCGTCAAAGGGAAACGACCTGCAGTGGAACCAAAAGGGATTCAGTCTGAAGGGGTGGAGTGCAGCTTTGGCTAGCACTGGACAGCATTCGTGTCAGGGATGGAGGGCACTGGTGAGTGGTTCGTTACCAGTGGAAGAAGGGTGGATTGGCCGCAGAGGGTGAAAGTGTTACGAGACACTGGTTGTTCATGCGGTTGTTTACGAACAACGTGGTCGATAAAGGGGATTTGACAGGGCAAATCCAGACCTTTTACTCTAATCGATGGACTGTGAGGGAGTTTCCAGTTGCTAAGATAAAAAGTACGTCCCCCTTACTTCTCAGGCGAGTTGTCTGCGTTGGTGATGGAGAAACCCCTTCACGTTTTGATCATTGGAAATATTCCAGGTTGCAAGGGATCCAGGGGATCTGAGTTGTTGATGCTACAGGGCAGCAGTTCAAACACGGAGCAAGAAGGAGGAAAAGGTTGTTAAACCGTTAGTTGTTCAGGAAGGAAGTCGGGCATAGATGTGTCGCCTGATGAGTTTAGGGCAGCGCAGGAACAAGACCTTCGCTGTGAAGTCTTGGGAGTTGGCAAGAGGTGGAGAGAAACAGGAGGTTAGAGGAGGTGAGACAGAATTTCTTGTGAAAGGCGGGCTGTTGTACGAGTGTTCACCAAGGGGAAGACAGGTAAGGTGACCACTCAGTTAGAGGTACCGCGGTTATCGTGCACTGTCATGTCAGTGGGTTCACGAGTCGCTCATGGGGGTCATCTCGGCACCAAACAAAACAGCTACCCATCTTTGATGCTTTCATTGGCCAGGAGCAATGGCAGACATAAGCGGTTCTGCATGTCAGTGAGTGTGTCAAAGGTCAGCCCCAAGAGGGGTGAAGAGGAAGGCGCCTCTTAAACATCCACCCTTTAATTGACACACCTTCAGGAGGTGGCTGTTGACCTGATTGGCCCAACGGCCCTGTTCCAAAGGTGGGCACAGGTATGTGTTGACGCTGTGGACTACGCGACCAGATACCAGAAGCGGTTGCATTGAAGGCGTTTGATACGCAACAGGTCGCTGAAGGGCTGGTAGACATCTTCTTCGCGTGGGGTGCCAGCACAATTCTCAGTGACAAAGGGGGGCACAGTTCACCTCAGGCGTGATGGGGAAAGGGCAACAGGCTGTAGGGATCACACAGCTGCTCATACCCCTACCCTCCACAATGCAATGGCTTGGTGGAAAAAATTCAACGGTGTGCTGAAGGGCATCTTAAAGAAGCTCTGTGAGGAAAGGCCAGCAGATTGGGACCGCTTACATTCCAGCCGGCACTGTTTGCCTACAGAGAAGCCCTTCAGGAAAAGCACAGGCTTTTCGCCATTGGAGCTGCTGTAGGGCGGAACAGTTCGGGGGCGGTGAGCATTCTCAAAGAGCTGTGGTCGGAGAAAACAGGAGTCCGAAGAAGTCCAAAACACATATCAGTATGTGGTAGACTTACGCAATAGGCTCGAGGAGGGGGACATGTAAGGTTCGCTAGGGAGGTTGGCAGGAGGCTAGGGTCGTCCAGAAGGAGCAGTTGACAGGAAGGTGAGGAAGCAATTCTCAGGTGGGAGATCAAGGTCCTGTTATGCTTCCCAAGGATCACAACAATCTGTGATGCATGGAAGGGGCCATTCACCATCATTGAAAAGTAGATCAGACTACCGAAAAAAAAAATCGTGTGAATGGGAACCAAAACTTTTCATGGCAAATCTTCTCTGCAATATAATCAGCGTGAGGACTCAGCATAGCGCAGCAGCCAATCATTGATGGAGGTGGCGGGCACACACATGGGGGTGAGACCAGCGATGAAGGGGAGATTTGTTGCCGGAGTTTCCAAGGAGGAAGAGCATACAGGGTGTGTCACTGTAGTGAAGGCTAGGCCAGTAGGAGAAGGGGAAGTTAGTGGGCTCTAGAACCGTAGTGGCGTCCCAGACTGAGAACCAGGCAGACAACTCTAGGAGACATGTACGGTGGAGTTGACACTCACAGAAACCCTTACATGTGAAAGGCCTACACGATCCCATATGCCACCAAGCATAGTATCGGGGAGGAGGTAGAAAGATGTTGGGAACATGGGGATTGGAACCGTCCAAATCATATATAGTGCACGTGTCTTAGTGAGGGAAAAAGTCAGGTGAGCATCGATTCTGTGTCGAACTATAGACGTCAAACAGTGTCACCCACTAGTCGATTTGCGAGGTCATACCATCATGGAAGTCCTGTTGCTCAGATCGCCACAAGCAAGAGCCAGACCAATCCAGAATTATTTTCACCAGGGGTCGATCCTGGCAAGGGTTAATGGCAAAAAGCCGTGTGAGATAACTCAAAGGGAATAAGTCACAGCATTTTCCATCTATGGGGGCTTATACCAGTGGCGGCGAGAGAGGAGTACTCCTTTGGGGAGTGGGTCAACGCACTGCGGTCTTTTCTCCGAAGGATGAGGACAGTATTGACGGGGATTGGAAGTTTTGTCAGTGAATTTCATGGTTTGACATTCTGATAGCATCCGAGACATGGAGGAGCATATTGGAGAGGAGCTATGAGAGGAAGGAGGAGCATTGGAGGGCATTAGGGAAAGGGGAAAGGAGCATAGGAGAAGATCATAATATATGAGGAGCATTATTGAGGCAGTAGGAGCATGGTCTTGGAGAGGTTGGAGGAACCCAAGCCAATCTCACAGCACCGCCCAAGACACCACCAAAGTGCCAGGTTGGGATTTCCAAAGCCTGGGTTTCCTAGGTTTTGTTGTCGGGAGGAAAAAAAGCGACACAAAGCAGCCGGAAAGGGGAAAGGTGGAGAAGATGATGAATTCAGAGGAGACCAAAAACCAATAACAGAAGTCAGGATGTGTTGGCTAGGTTTTATTGGGTTTATAGCGGAGTTTGTTCCAATTTCCGCAGGCCACGCAATCACGAGTCCTCTCTCCAGTGATTGGGTCAATTGGCAGGGAAACGGCAGTTGGTCGTATGTAGCGCTGCAGAGAAGCACTGCAGTACGGGTTGGAGTTGACTAGGTTCCGTCTTTGAAAGCTACCAGAAAGGTCAACCATTTTGTTGGGACAAGATGCATCAGGTGGTGGGATAGGTGCAGTATTGTTGCAGGAGCATGAAGGAGTCGAGTTTCTGGGAGGTTTGAGCAGGAAGTGACAAAGTGTGGAAGAAGGGTAACGCAACGGTGGGGGGGGAAGGAGTTAGTTTTTAGCTGTTTGTATGTGGGTCCGTGCAGATGCAGAAATTCCACAAATACTTGTATGGGAAAGAGTTCGTGATCGAGACGGATCACAACCACTCAAATTCCTGCAGGAGGCCAGCTGATAAAACAGCAGGGTTCTCGTTGGGGCAATGGCACTGCAGCCCTACAGGTTTATCGGAGTGCAGTACATTCCCGGTCGGACAGAATGTGGAGTGGACTATTTAAGTCGTGTAGTCTAGCAGGCTGCAACTCAGGAGGAAGTCAGTCATATCCAGGGTGCCTTGATGATAATATGTGTTGGTTCCAGTTATGTTGATTGGATATGGGTTCATTCCCTGTTGCTATGGTTCATATTTTTTTTTGCTGTGAGACTGGTTAGTATTTACTTTGTGAGACTGTTCATGTGGATGTGTTATACTTTGGGAGCATACAGTCGCTTGTGTAGTGATGCATTATTTGCAATAAGCGGAGGTGGAGATCCTCAGTGAAGTGTCATGGATCGCGATTCTATTATATTGTTGCTTTTCATAAGATTGTTGAAAAGGAGAGGAAGAGATGGACAAATCCGCAGGTAGGGGAATTGCATAAGGCGCACAGAGGTCAGTTATAAAATGAGTTGAAAATAAACGCAACAGGCACGTCATCTGATAAACTCATTGGAGTGGATTCATGATGATTATTTTATAACTTATAAACCGTTGGTGGTAAAGTATTATAAAAACTTTTTGCAGTGTAGCGGTGTGTCAGCAAATTCGGGTGTTGTTTTTTTGTACCGTTGTTTTGTGACAATGCGGGAAGCATGGTTGTTTGCAAGGGGGAAATTGTCACGGACAAAAAAATGATACAACCTAATTGGGGGAAAACCTAAAGTGGGGTAACAACCTAACTTGGTGTCGCAGCCAATTTGTTCGGGAAACTAAGTCAAATTCAAAACATTTCTTAGGCGTCAGAAAGACGGGCCCCATTAGTTTCGGGTACGCCAATTAAGCTTAGTGGAGAGGTCTTCGCCGTGACGGTCCGACCCACCAGTCTGCTAAGCGGCTTTGGACCGACGCCTCGATGTCTGCCCAGACGGACCTCGTACATGGGCCAGCTTATCGGCATTTGTGGAACAACGTCATTGTTAGTCGGACGTCGTGGTGCCTACCCAGACTCAGCTGGCCAATTTAGATTGACAGTGTCTCACACTTAAGCCACACCGCGCCAGTGAAGTAGGGAAGGGGGGAAGGTAGGTGGTGGTGGGGGTGAAATCTAGTACCTCATTAAATGGACCAATGACCACCCACAGAGAGTAAGGGTGTAGACGGGGACTGTCATGATTTGAGTCAATGGAATTAGAGGCGAGACAACCTCGGGTTGGTCAGGGGGTAAAAATACGACAATGGTACTCGCCGTTTTTGGGACAGATAGGAACGATAAAGGAATGCGTGAGTGAGAGAAGGCCAGAACGAGGGGAGAACTAATAGAGAACAGGAGAGAGAGGATGAAGAGAGAGTTCGGGATGAGTAGGTCTCGCCTAAGGAAGGCAGGGAGTGAGACCGAACAGAGACAGAGAGATGAGGTGGTTTTAGGTTGTAGTCTCTGCAGGGGGGAAAGGCAGAGAGGAGAGATGAGAGAGGAGAGAAACGAGGGGTAAGAACGAATAGAGAGAGAGAGGGAGAGGGGTATTGAGTGGAGCTCTGCAGGAGAGAAGGGCAGAGGAGGAGCAGAGATGAGGAGAGAGAGAACCAAGTTGAGTATATTAGATGAGATAGTCTGCAGAGGAAGGGAATGAGGTAGAGATGTGGAGAGAGAGAAAGGTTGCCTAATTTAAGGAAGAAGAAAGAAAAGAAAGAAAAGAAAAAGAAAAGAAAAGCAACATGTCTTTTGATAAGAGCAGACTAGAAGAGAGGGAGAGAGATGAAGAGAGGAGTGCAATGCGTTAAATGCAGGATAGAAAAGAAAGGAGAACAGATCGATGTTGATAGTCACTGTTCTACCTAACCGGCGGGTTCGACCTCATACCTGGCAGCCGTCACTTCGCAAGCAGAACCACAGACCATCGCCAACAGTACTCACCTGACCAGGCGCCATAGAACCAAACACCAGTGCCGGCAGTTGTGTAGTGTTGTGAATGTGACAGTGAAAGCAAAGAAAAAGAAAAGAAATGACAGTGATTGGGAATAGTTAAGATCACCTGGAGGTAAAAGTAGCATAATTATTTATACGGGTTAGTTAGTGATGTTTAGTTATGGTTTTGTGAAGTTCAAGGAAAGAGAGAGTTTTTATTTTGTTTGATTCTTATATGCATTGATGTTCTTTCTATGATCATTGTATAGTAAAGTTATAGACTTTACTGTAGGTTTGATGTGACGAATGCTTGTATATGAATGAGATTGGAAGCAAGTAGTGAGTGTGTTTGGGTGTGCGCTAGTCTTCTCCATGCATTACACGGGGTGACACGTCCTACACAACTACTACTACTACTACAATTTCCCATTGCTTTTATTAAAAAAGCAAAATTTCAGTCTCTAGCAGAAGAGAGAGAAGAAGAACCCCCAAGTAATCACGTTTGCAATTATGAACGATTTTGATCTTACTGTTGCTTATCTTTCTGTGCGAGGACAACTGGCATAATTATATAAAAGTTTTTCGATCCATTTTCATTTCGCATATAGCCTACCATCTCTCACTGCTGGAGTATACGCATGGATTTCTTTTCTGGACATATATATATATATAATATATATATATATATCAGGGGCGGGATTTTTCCTCGGATCGCGGATTTCCGCGTGGTAGATCCTTGTTCATTCCGCGTAACAGGTGTTCAGTTCTGCGGGAGCTGATCTGTGATTATTGTCTTCAAAAATTAGGTGTCATTATCCACAAACTATTCAAAGTTCCTCTCCGGCTTGGATTCGCAGTTAACTTGGTAACTTTTCTCCTTTCGATTTTGCGATCTTCAAAATGGCGACACGTCGGAAGAGACGTCGTTTCACCAGAGAAAATGTTTCCTGCGACATTTCTTTGAAGAAATAGTGGAAGTGGGACTGGTTGGAGAGTAAGGTGGATGATGATGAAGTGATAGGCCAGTTCATAGCCAAACTTAATGCCTGTGGTCTTGCTTACTGCAATCTTTGCCGAGTGCAAATAAATTGGGAGCTGGACATTTTGCATTAATTTTGTGTGCCATTGATTAGGTTGAAAAGGAACTCCTCTCATCTACACTTGGTCCAAGTTGTGAAAGACAGTAGGTATAGTTGAATTTTTTTTAGCTTTTTGTGTTAAAAAAAATGTTGGCTTTTTCCTTTAAAATTTGTTAATTTCAGTCTCAAAATGCACCAGATTGCACAGAATTGAATGTAGCAACCCAAAATTTTCCGCCCCCCCCCCCCCCCCCCCCCCCCCCGACTGTTTGCTCTTTTTTCCTTTATGGAGAATTCCACCCCTGATATATATATATATATATATATATATAATATATATATATATATATATATATATAATATATAATGAAACAATGAGGTAAACAACAAATCTGCTGTTATCCAAAATATTTCGGCTACTTAGCCTTCCTCAGCAGGAGTTCTTCGTTTGTAAACAAACGCAACGTCATTATGTCTTTTCGAGTAGTTTTACGTCAATTGATGACGTCATTGTGTTCCTTGTCACATCAAAACATTGAGCCCACGTGGTGCCAGAGTTTTTAGCTTGAAGATCCAGAATCGTTCACGCTGTTTTCGTCTGTCTGTATTGTTTGTGTGAATCCTTTCTACGGGAATGCACCGGAGGTTCTGCAGTGTGTGGTTCGGTTTGTTAAAGTGTTGAGCGACTAGTGTGTGTGTCTTTTTGTTGATGTTTGATCTGTGTAGGTAAAACCTCATCTTCAGAGTGTTCTTAGTTTCCCCGACATACTGTGTGTTGTTGCATGTGTTGCAGAAGAGGATGTAGATGATGTTGGAGCTGTTGCATGTGAGTCTGTGTCTTATGTGGAATGTCTCTTTTGTTTGCTGGTTTTGGAATGTGGTTGTCTCCACAAGGTGTTCCTGGCAGATAATGCATTGTGAACTCAGGCACTTGAATGAGCCAGCATCAGGGTCTGTTGGCACTGGTAGACTGGATGGCATAAGAAGACTCCGCAGTGAATGGCATTTGCGTTCACCAAGTAGAGGTGGTTCTGGAATTGCCCTACTCATGTGTTCACTGTTCTGTGTCATCTCACTGTGGAGTTCTCTCAGCCAGTTCCGGAGGGGAGGGTTGCTGGGATGGTGTGTCACTACAAATGGGACTCGTTGGTTCTTCTTTTTAGGTTTGTATGCGAGGCAGACCGAGCGAGGCATCCTCATGGCTTTAAGTCTGGCATTTCTGATGGTAGTGTCTTTGTGGCCTCTGTTTTTCAGTTGTTCTTCCAGTTCTTGGCAGCGTGCCTCAAAGGTTTCTGGAGTCGAGCAGAGCCGACGTAGTCGTAGAAACAGGCTGTACGGAAGGTTTTTGATAGTGTGAGTGGGATGGCAAGACCGACTATGGAGATACGTGTAAATATATATATATATTTACACGTACTGAGTTCCCTTGCATTTAATAGTGGCTCAGTTGTTCCCTCTGGTACAACTAACAAAATGAAAACCTGAGTAAGAGAGAGAGGGGAAAAAACAGGGGGGAGGGGGGGGGGGGCTGTAACTATACTGGTGGGGGTGGGAGTGACAAAACAATAACAACAGGTTGGTGTGTTAGACTCTGCATCACTTGGCTTGGGTACTGTGGAACCGAGTGTGTTGACGTCCAACCTCAGAGAACCAAAGAGAAACCACACAGATGTCTCATCTACAGTAAGGCAAACTGGGACAGCCTGAACAGCATGCTTGAGACGGAGATCAGCGACATGGAGAAGGAGTTAGAGGTTGAACCCATGTGGACACACTTCAAGACATCCTTGATGTCTGCGGTAGAACGCCACATACCGTCCAGCCTCCGACGACCTAGTCATAACCTGCCATGGGTCAATTATAAGATACGCAAGTTGCTCCGTCGGAAGAAAAGACTCTACAAGCAAGCTCTGTTCCAAATTCCCATCCTATCAAAAAGTTTTCACTGACGGTTCCAAGTCTGAAGATGGAGTGGCCTGTGCAGCCTACTGCCCTGGGGCTCCTTCTCAGATACTGTTGGAACATATACATTCAGATGCTTCTGTCTATTCTGCTGAACTTACTGCTCTGGTACTGGCTTTGAAGATAATCTCACATTCTTCGAAGAGGGACTTTCTGGTTCTGTCGGATTCGCTGTCAGCTCTGGAGGCCATAGCTGGCCGCAACCTTCAGCATCCAGAACTTTTACTTTTTTGGGAACTTTTTAGCAAGTTGAAGGCGGACGGTTACAACATTACTCTTGCTTGGGTTCCTGGTCATGTTGGCATCGGCGGGAACGAAATGGTTGATCGTTTAGCCAAGAACGCCACAAGAGAGAAACTGTCCAACACTTATATCCCCTGCTCAGATGTGAAACCCAAAATTAACGATTATGTGAGAGACCTCTGGCAGGAGGATTGGAACACACAGACGAATAACAAACTCTTTCAGATCCGTCCAAATCTTAAGGACTTCCTCCCATCTACGTCGGGTGGTCGTAAAGAGGAAACGGTTCTGTGCCGGCTGCACACCGGCCATTCGTATTTTACCCATTCTTACCTTTTAAAGAGTGAAGAAGCTCCGTGGTGCATTCCATGTCATGTGCCACTCACAATGAAACATGTTCTTTTAGAGTGTTGGGACTTGCACGATGTGAGACACAAACATTTTACAGCGGAGTCCATGAAGATCTGTTCAGGGATGTCCCGCCTGACGTGATCCTTGAGTTTTTGAGAGAGATTAACATTTTTCATCTGATTTAAGATTTTACGACAGAAAGATTTTTAACAAAGTTTCTGGTGCGTTTGTAGACGATGTCATTTAACGAGATGTGTGAAAGTTGGTTTTCTTTTTTTTTTTTAATGACTGGTGAGTTGATTTTAACGTGGTGACAGCCCTGATGTGGCCCTCTGCGGTCGGCTGGGCTATAAGCAACATTATCTTATCTTATCTTATCTTATCTCTCTCTCTCTCTAGCAGTCCCAGGTTATAATATCGTTCGAAAAGACCCTACTAAAGACAAAGAGACAGGTCTTCTAGTGTATGTCAGTGAATCTCTCAACTTCAAGAGACTTTCCCACCTAGAACAGCATGACGTAGAAGCAGTGTGGATACAAATCACACTGAACAAATCACGATCCATTTTAATCGGGTTTTGCTATCGGAACCCAGCAGAAAGAGTCAGCTGGACTGATAAATTTGTTACTATGATGGACGCAGTTTCCTTAGAATGTAAAGAGATTGTTTTACTCGGTGACTTCAATGTAGATCTTTTGAAATCAAACAGCCAATGGAGCCAAACGATAAGTGTGTTGAATTTACATCAGATTATCAAAACACCCACCAGAGTAACACCAACTTCAAAGACAATCATTGACCATATCTATGTCTCAAATGAAAATAACATACTAGAAGCTTGTGTACCAGTCTTCTCTTCTAGTGATCATTACCCAGTGTGTGTTACATGGTCTAAACATGGAGTGAAAATCCCAAAACCAGGCCACAAAACCATAACCTATCGTTGCTTCTCAAAATTTAACGAACAAAACTTTTTGCTTGATTTAATGAACTCAGAACTTAATACAGTATACAATATTGCTGATCCAGATTCAGCGATTGACTTTTGGATCGAAATTTTTACAGAAGTCTATAACAGACATGCTCCGTTAAAAACAATCAGAGTGAAGCATCTTCCCAAACCACCGTGGTACACGAAAGAATTACAGGAGGCATGCTACCTTAGAGACCTTTTAAAAGAACATGGCTATGAAGAAGAATCAAGATCACTAGAAATGCAATAAACTCTCAGAAGCGCAGAAAAACTAATACTATCGGAGATCCTTATTAAAGAACATTAGGCTATGAAGAAAGACC
>JAFLJL010006651.1:0-11815 GCA_018398815.1 Conus ventricosus
AGGTAGAGTATGCATCGTTAGTTGCTTATAATTTTAATTTAATATATTTGAGTCTAAAATGGAAGTCAGAAGGAAGGCAGAACGAAACAAGAATGATAAGGAAGAGACCGTGGAATTGATACGGGAATCATATGATACGAGTTCTTTTATTAAGGAAACAATTTACGTGGATTCATCGGCACATGCTAAAACATCCAGATCACCTACAGCCCAAAATCCCAAATTTTGATTATCAAATATGGGGAAAAGAATATCTTGAAATAATAAAAAAAATTCGAGCACATCAAGCAAACATGAAAAATAATTTGGTTGAATTGGATAATGATATGATTGAGCTTTTAACAAAATTTGAGGAAAATATGACATAAATGGGCTTATAACAAAACTTGAAGAAGTATGTAATTATGCTGTTCTCCAGTGCCCAATTGCATATGAAAACTCTGGATTAACAAATACTCGTTTTGTGTTTGTTCTATCTAATGACTTCTTTGTTACAACAGTTGTGTTGATTCATGTAGATTAGATCGTAGTTTTACGTTGTCATGATGAAAGTATGTTTATTGAACAATGCTTCTTTGTAGTTGTCATGTGATATGTTTGACTGCACAACACTGCGAGATATTCCCTTTGCTTTCTTAATGGTTTTCTCCTGGCTCGAAAGACTGTACATTTTCGACCTTAAACCAAAAACTCCTTAATCACCCCTCCAGATAATTCATCCTTCATCTTTCCTAAAACCTTCTTGTTAACGGTTGAATGCAAAGGTGAATCTTTAGGGTAATCAGATGTGTCGTACCATCCCGCATGCCCTTTAGCTACTTCTAATTCCATGTCTTTATAGATGTCTTCAGTAGGGATATCTATAACAAAACTGTCTGTATCTGTGTAAAGTACTCTGGACTCTGGATACGAGGGTTTAAAGTAGTCATAAAGAAATTCTAACATCAAAAGCTTTGATAATTCTAAAACGGTAAACCCAATAAAAACGGTTTGTCAATTTGACTTTCTTTTTTTTCATCATATGCCAAAAAGCTGATCATGAAATCTTCTGAAGTCCTGATAATTAGGTTTTGAAGTCAGCTTAATTGCTTCGTTCTCTTTGGTGACCAATCTGACATCTTTACGCTTGTGGGATTTTCCATAGTCTTTCCAAAACAGCTGTTGTTCATTAGCTTGAAAAAGTCTTTTTCTGAAGCATCTGTGGATTTAGTTCTGAGATTAGTGTTCTTCATGATGTATGGTTTCATGAACTGTTCTTGATCAAAAGCAATTACACGATGAACTGCTGTTAACTTTAAACCATGTCTTAAATAAAATTGTAGAAGTCTGTAATGACAGACATAATTTTTTTGCTCGAAGATTAGGCACAAGTTTAGGCGGCTCTCTTGAATTCATCTTTAGACTTTCTGCTGCTAATGGGTAGTCATTATGTAGGTCATGGAGTTCTGAGGATATTCTAAGTCAACTTCTAGAATAAGACCTCTTTTACGATCAGCTGTAAGAGATGCAGTTGTTCTACAAACTTTTGAATGTTTTTAATACCGTCGTGTACATTTTAAAGTTACGTAATGGAAGTGATTGCGCCATAGCCCATCCATACAGATTGTTTGCATCTAAATACATGAGATAGTTAGACCTTTTACTTGGATCATAATCTCAAGGTATTTGTTGTTTGCTTTACAGTAATGATGGACGCCATACTAATTCCTCCACGCAATCGTTTTCAATCATCTGAATCATTGGTAAATCTGACAATAAATCAATCTGTACTCCAGTAAACTTTAAGAAAGCATCCCAACTCATCCCGGGCGCAGAAAATGTAATGCGCGGGATCCAGGCTATAATGTTTCATGCAGGTCTTTCTGTAATTTTCAAAAACGTCCGCCAACAAACATACATCGGCCATTAAGTATGCATCATGATAGTTCCCATCGTTTTACAATCTAATTCCCCAGCATCTTGAGCATGCTGGTAATCAGAATCACTAATCCCCTTTTCCTATGAGACTAGAAAAGAAGCGTCTTTAGGCGGAAGCAAATCTTCATCAAACCTTTCCCAACTGTTCATGTACTCATAAGGGTAAACGCCTTTCTAACAAGAGTTGGGTCAAAAAAATTCTTCTGTTATTGGGCAGGACTTTAAGGACATAGCCAGTGACTCTAATGATCCCATCATGTGCTGCATGAGTCATAAAAGACATTTTATTTAAAGTAAAACCACATGTACTTTTCTGATGACTGTGCAATGCATGTTATCCGGAAGGCGTCGTTTTACTGCTTTCATTAAATAAGATGAGAGTCGAAACCCTCGCAATTTATTGAAAGAAGATGGGCAGTTCCATGTCTTAGGATCAAACTTTAGTTGAAGATTGCATTTACTGTGTGCTGCTCCTCTGAATTTTCCCGCTAATGTGATCATGGTCTCTTACTGTCGGATTGGCTTCCTCGCTGTTAGCATTAGTTCTAACCGCAATCCAACAATGTGTGGCTGAGTCATACTGTTTTTGGTCTTCAGGCGTCATTATGATTTCAGATAAGTTTAGTTTATTAGAACAGCGTTACGCACTTGCTGCATGCGTTCTAAGAAGTATTCTGCAGCATTAGGTCCTCTATAAAATTTGGGTTTGAATGGGCGCCATCCGCCCTGACAACAATGAAGGCAAAGAGCAAATTGATGATTACTCACAAAGGCTTTTTTAGGAAGTTTTCTGTGGCGTGGGGCCCTTTTCATAAGGGAACAATAGCGACTCGAAGTCTGCGTAAACAACGTAGGGGACTGTTTGCAGTCGTTTCCAGTTCTTAAAACTAACTTTAGATCCGGGTGGGGGCGTAATTAGTTCTGTATTACAGTCAACTGGGCTGATACAATGTTTTTTATGTTCACTCGCAGCTTGAACAGATGGAATTCTTGTTAAACATTTTTACAGAATTCTTGTTTTTTTTTTTTGTTTTGAAGTATGCCGCATTAGTCTACTAAATTGCTCGTATAATGTGTAATGCGGTAGCCCTGTTGGTGAAAACATCGTAGTAAGTCAACATGGCTTTTGTTTGGGTCGCCAATCGATGGACTGTTTGGACACTCTGATGGGCTGAAAGATTTGTTTCCTCATCCATGTGTAGATATTAACAGTTTTTGGGTTTGTTTTGTTTCTTCAAACTGATCAATTTTGTCCACGCTAACAGGAAAGGATATTCCGCTAAAGTTAAGATCATTGCTGTAAGGTTCATAGTTAGACACTCTCTCTGCGTTTTTGCGGACGTGATGCAGCCTTGAAAGAACACACCCATAAAACATTTGTTGTCTAAATTTTCTTTATGTTTAGAACTGCTCTTTTTGCTACTAAGGGCGGGGGCAGCGGAATGTAAGCCTTGCCAACAATCGGCTCATACTTACCCTGTTTAATCTAATCTCTAAGACTTCGCCCTCTGCCCAACCAGGGGCCTCTCTTTTTGGCTTCTTCAGCGGCCACATCAAACTGTGTAAGCAGTTGGTCTCCCCAACCAGCTGTTAAGCATTATGAGAAAGAATAGTCTGTGTTAGTCGAGCCCCGCTTCTAGATTTTTTCCATTTATTGTTATATAGTCGATTAAAACAGCTAACATTACTTTAACTGGCGGGTCTTTTGTTAGTTTACCTGGAATTTGAGAATCATGAACAACGCTTGCCTGTACGTTTGTTGGATCAATGACTTCTAGATTAATATCGTTTTAAAAGCTTTTGATAAACGCTCACCCTTAAGCTTCCTTCAAAAATTCGTCTGGTCCTTCATATATCTTATCCATGTTGAGTTTCTTTTCTAACTCAAAATATTTATTTAATAAAAAAAAATTCAAAACAGAATCAATATCAACGGTCTTTTTGTGCTTGGACTCTAAACTAAAGTATAAACCCCCTTTGATGTTTTTAATGTGAGCTGTTTAGAACAGAGTTTAAGTCTCGTTTACTTTTTTAAACTTTCCCTTTTTTATCTGCTCGGTGTCTGGCTGTTGAGAAAACTTGCCCTCGCCTTTTTTTGAGGTCAACTTTTGTCTTTTGTAGTCATCGAAATCGGCCTGTAAAACGCCTAAATTCTTCATCCGTGATTTTTGGGAGTCAGCTAGCGCTTTATTTATTGTCATTTTTGAACGAACTAAGTTTAGCTGTTATTAGTTGAACCATGGCTGTGTGCTTTTGGAGTTTAGTTTTATAAATTTTTTGCTAGCAGCCTTCGGCTAATGAACACACACCGAGAGCTAAAGACAAACCTCCTAGCGGTAAAACTGCGGGTGCACCTACACCTGTTGCTACGAGGCCCACACTCGTTCCTGCTGATGCAGCACTAATAGTCGATGCCCGTATTAACATATGTAACAGCATTAAAGGCAGCAGAATACCTTCGTTTGGTTTTGCTGTATTTTGAAAGGTCTTGCCTCTGTTTTTGTTGCATTTGTGTAATGTTTGTTAATTGAAGGTTTTTATGTTTGGGGGGTTTCTACTATCCCTTCTTTTGGAGGCTCTGGCGCTGTAGGCACATTTGGATAAACCTGAACAGACATGCTTTTTATAAAAAAAATAATTTAGTATTTTATATCTTTTAATCTGTTTATCTTGAATATTCAGCTGCGATCATATATTAAAAACAAATGTACATTAACTGGTTTATCGCCATCTTTTTCTTTGTCAATTTGAATGTTTATTCCGTCTTTAACAGTTCTCCACTTCCATGCAAATGATTATCCTCTGTTGACCTTAGGTCAATCCATAAAACCCTATTTTGTTGTTAAATAATCATCAAGCCTAACATTGTGAAGGTGTAGATCTTTAGACACAAGGTCAACTGTTGGATTTCCCCACCTCCCACCCCAAACAATTTCTTATTTCGTCAAAATGCTGATAAGGTCTAAGGCCCCTAGCGTAGATTTGGTTAGGACTGCCCTCAATCGAACATTGTACTTTCGTTATTTTAGGATTAATAAACTTTTCACTTCCCCTTTTGAATGGTTCTTCATCTTCACACAGCAATAAAATACCTTAAGTGATCTTGCTGCGGCACTAAAAACTAAAATTCCATATAGCGTCATTCTTGCTTCTGGGATATGTTGTATATGAATCACTCTTTCGTAATATATTGCTAATTTTGGGGTGATATTGTTTGCTAATCAGCTTTCTAAATTAGGTTGCTAACAACGTCAAACTCTAACGGATGTCGAATGCTGTACTTTGCTTCGGTGGGTTGAGATCTGATAACACGTTTTGTATTATTAAAAGTTAGTTATATGACAATCTGTCTTTTAATGCTCCTTGAAAATATGGGCATGCGCTTTTAACAACTCAAAATCTAAGGGAATAGAAAAGCGATTTCCATACGCAAAATTACCGCTACATACTTTTGCGGGCTTTAACATCTGCGGCGCCCATTCTATGTTTTAAATGCTTCTTCATTTTCTATTCCTTGAAACGCAAGATCAGCCCTTTCATTCCCGGTTAGCCATAGATAGAATAGGTTAAAAATATGTCTGCATCGTGCAAAGAAAAATTTCCCGCCTCAAGTTTTATAGAAATTTTCTTAATAATTGCCCGGCCCAGATTCTGAAAACTGTCCTGTTTGGGTTGTTTCTGATTCGAGTTCTATTTTGAAAGTAAGTTGCGCAGAGCCTGGCCACAATCCTTTCATCTGCTCCTAGGTCTGGAAATTTGACAGTAAGAATTTGATCTGCATCAATAGTGACGGATTATTTTGGGAACAGTAATATTCGTTTATTTCCCTTCACGCCAAAGGGCTCTTTCAAACTTTCTATTGCGGGTCAAGAATTGAACCATATGCTTGTGACATTTTTATAAAACAAAATAAAAAGTTAATTATTAAAGAAACATGGAAGGCAGAGAAGATGAAGAAGCTTATGATGTTTTTGATCTGGAGGGCGGGCATGAGTGAAACGGCTCCTTTGATACAGCATCGCTCAACGCTCTCATTGGCGGCGTGAATTAACAGAAAGTACGGTCGGAGATTTTCAAAAGTTTAGGCTTAAAACCCCCGAATTTATAGATCCCAATGATTTTGAAGTAAAAGATGATGGCCATTTGTATGTGAAAAAACGATCAAGGAGAACTGTTCGGCTTACAACTAAACGAGACCATCAAAGTTTTATGCCATAGGTACAATTAGGCAAGACTCCCTGCGAGCATACAAAAACGCCTTGGCATTGCTAAACCAAAATTAGATAGGGGGGCAGTTGCTAACTTCAAAACACACTCAAAGAACTCCCAACAGATAGCCAAATACAAAACATGGAACTTAAAGATTTTAAGTCAAACAGCAGACAAAATAATAGATGCAGAAACCAGTTTATCAGAAGAAACAGCATTAAAAAAATATCCACGATCCGCCGCTACAGAAACAGAATCTCCTACCCATGCGAGAATTATTAGCCCTTTATCGTACTTTAAGAACCGTTAGAGGTGAATCAATAAACAATTTAGCAAAAACTGAGTGAACTAAATAAGGATTTGAAACCAAAACAAAAAACTCGTTGAGGCTGATGACGCCAACTTAGGGCGTGATGTTAAGAAGAAAAAACCCAAAGCCCAAAAGATCTTGAACTACAAAAATCAGCAGACTAGAATTGTTGTCTTCTAACGAGAACAATTACGAACTCAAGTGAGCAGAATAAGAGAAACTATCCAAAGAATTTTATATGAAGACACAACGCTAGCAGAACGAATACGAACACTGTTTAGAGAGCAAGGAGTCACATTAGCAAGCGTTATAACGGCCCTTTGGATTTGCAATAAGTACACTGGTAATGGCTATTACAGGCGGGGGGTGGTCAAAGCCCAGTGCCCCCGCCGCCATCGCCACCATCACCGCCTGATAAATCATGGGTAAAAAAACAGCTTGATATCTTGCGGGTTATTAAAAAAATTAGCCAGTAAAGCCATAGACTCTTTACGGGTATATTTAGGGGGTGTTGTTAGTGGCTTTTGTCTACTGCAAGCAAAGTAGTTGGCTTTATGGCCGAGCACTTATGGGCATTAGTTCTCTTAATAGTCGGGTTAATTTTTTAGTAAGATAAAGACCAAGTAATCCCAGGCCAGTTAATCCAATAACAAGCGCTGTCTTTTCATATTCATGGTCATTATTTTTTTCGAGGTCTTCAACGGCCTTCGGGGTTTGGGCCACGGGGATTGGATGATTATTCTTGGGGGGTCATCTTGTTTGTTTACTGCTTGCAATATTACGGGCTAGAATTTATTTCGTTTTTTCCAACTTTCTGTTATTGCCTGCCAAAAAGGATTTCGTTATTGTAGTTTATTTTTTGTACCTATCTGGAGTCTGAGGTCAGAAGGCAGCATGTTAAACCAGGCCAACAGAAAAGTTACTTTTGATCTTGCAAATTGTAAAACATTTTGGTACCTTTTAATAACTTGAAGGTAAATCAACTGTAGAATTAAATTTAAGCCTAGCGTCCCCATATGGGGACGGCAACAATTTTTAGCTTTAATTACTTCCAAGGACAAACAGCTGTGAAATACTTGATTCACAGTTAAAGGGAACTTACTTGCACTGACAAAATTAAACGCGAGAGTTTTTTTTCCTTGAAACTTTAGCATGAGGGCTGCCTTTTGCTTTGAGGATTGAACTTTTGAACAACAACATGGCCCGGGTTTAAAAGGAAAGACGCTCTCTTTTTTGTTTTATAAACCTTTTGATATAACATTATGAACAAATGTTGGTGCAAAGTGTCTAATTTAAAAATGTTTTGTCAGCGTTTTTCCCCAATTAAATGTTGTTTTTATTTTTTTCTTTTGTTAAAGGTGCGCCCCCATATGGGGACCTGAGGACTGAAATGGGTAACAGGTTTTTACAAATAACTGTTTCAGCATGTTTCTTTGGATTTTTTTCCAGACAATTCACAGTAAACCAAGTCGTGGACATGCTGGATGATGCCCACTCATTTCGAACAGCTGATATATTTATAGAGCCACCTCCTGTTGACCCTTGACAGATGAGGACAGTGGAGAAGAGGATGGGGAGGGTGGTTATTCATAACCTGAATGGCCGACAGCTAGCTGTGTCAGCATCAGCTACAATTGTTTACCCTGCGGTAGACAGAGAGGGGAGATTGAAGCAAGTCTAGAGGAAAGTACAGAAAGTTCATAATGTTTTGATAAAAAATGTAAGGGGGTGGAGGGGTGGGGTGGGGGTGGGGGGTGGGGGGGTTGCCTAAGGGAGAGGGGGTTATAGCCTCACATTTCCTGATTCAGTTTGTCTGTTCTATAGTTATTTGTGTGTGTGTGTTTTGTGTGTGTGTGTGTGTGTGTGTGTGTGTGTGTGTGGGTGTGTGTGTGTGTGACTTTGTGCATATTGAGTGTGTGTGTTGGTTGTGCATGTGTGTATACTGTGTGTGCACGTTTGCATGTGTGCGTGTTTCAATCTAATTGCATTCCTTTGTTTTTGAATTTACACAAAGGATGTATATTATGTTTGTGTGTGTGTGTGTGTGTGGTGTGTGTGGTGTGTGTGTGTGTGTGTGTGTGTGTGTGCGTGTGTGTGGGGTGTGGTGTGTGTGGTGTGTGTGTGTGTGTGTGTGTGTGTGTTTTTGTGGTGGTGTGGTGTGTGAGATTCCAGGTGGCTGATGAAGAGGGATCTTCCAGTGAGTCCTCATCAGATGGAGAACCTGTTCCCTCTACTTCCACTGCCCCTGAACGACCAAAGCCGGTTGAGAAAGAGGTTTACCCCCAAAGCCAGTGGTAAGACATCAGCGAAGCGCAAGCGACCACCAAAGACACCACCAGGTAACAGAGACTGGGGGAAAGGTTGACCTGAGTAGAGACAAAAAAGCAAATTCCCCTGGATTTCTCCCCCTTTGCAAATACATCCAAGTCCCCCAAGATCCTGTTGAAATGTTTGAACTGTTTTATGATGAGATGTCATTGAAACTCATTCGGAATCAAAGTGAAGTCTAGCAGCATTCAAAGGAAACCATTCTTTTGCAGTGTCCAAGGATGAAATTCGTACATTTTGGCAATTCTTTGATTTCAGGATACTCAAACTGTTCCTAGAAGGCGCATGTATTGGTCCAATGATCCTGATGTTCGAAACGCGGCAATTGCAGGGTCAAGACCAGAGATCGCTTTGATGAAGATCATGAAGTACTGCCATGTTCGGGACAACACTAACTTGGATACAGATGGGCAAAATGAGTAAACTGAGGCCACTCCTTGCTTGATCAATGAAAGATGCCTGACCTATTTTCTGAAAGAACAAAACCTCAGCATAGATGAGAGTATGATTCCCTACTTTGGTCGCCATGGTGCGAAACAATTTATCAAAAGGGAAAAACCCATCCGCTTCGGGTTCAAAATGTGGGGGACTGACCACTTCGCTCGGGTACGTGGTCCAGTTTGAACCCTACCAGGGTGCAAAAAGGGACGACAGGCAACAGCTGAGTACCCTGGTCTTGGGAAAGGGGCGGTTCCGTTGTGGTCGATTTGATTGCTGAGCTCACAAACGACCAGCAGGCAGAAGGGCCAGCATACGGAAACCGAACCAAAGATGCTTTCCATCTCACATTTGACAATTTATTCACATCCCTCAAACTAGTGGGACTGCTTGTCAAAAAAGGGAATTGGCTGTACGGGTACAATAAGGTCCAACCGGATTGAGGATTGCCCAGTTGTCTCTGTTGCAGCAATGCAAAAAGAAAAGAGGGGCACATACGACTTCAGAACTGACAACAACGTGGCGCCATTGTTGTTTTGTTGGAACGACAACAATGTTGTCAGTGTGGTTTCAAACAAAGGTGGTGTGTATCCCGTTTCAGATTGCCAGTAGGTGGTCCCGGTCTGAACACAAACGAGTCCAGATTCTCAACCAGCCGTCATTTCCCCTTACAATAAGACGATGGGAGGGGTGGACAGGATGGACCAAACGTTGACAAATACAGAGTGGCCATCCGATCAAAGAAATGGTGGTGGGCAATCTTTTGTACTGCCTTGACATGAGTGTCCAGCAAGGGCCCGGCACTTGTACGGGCAACTCCGGCTGCAAAGGACTTCCCTTGGACTTGATTGGGTTTTCCGTCGTGCCATTGCAATGGCATACGTCATGAAATCCCAGAAGCCAAATCCCGGACGGCCTCTAGGTCGCACCCCTCGCCCTGACAAGAGAGTTCCAAATGCCGTACGATTTGATGGCAAAAACCATCTCATTCAAAGGCGCCCCAAAATCAGCGTCGCTGCGCGGCGTGTGGGAAAAAGCACGGCAGATGTGCTCAAAATCCAATGTGGGCGGGATGACAAGTGCTTCATGCACTATCCACGAAGTAAAAAAGAAGGAAAAGGCCATACAGACTCTGTAAAACCACTCCACTGGTCACTGTTAGAATGAAAATCGCTGGTACATGTGAAGCATGGTTTTCTGTAATGTGCTGAAGGTAATGCAACCTTCTTTCTCGTTTTATTTTTTCCCATTATTCTTTTGACAGGATATATTCTTCAAATGTGTTACTTAACCTTTCATGTCATGCAAAGATGCATAAACAAGTATTGAAGACAATAAAACTTATATTTTTAGATGTTATTCATTCTTATGACATATTGTGTTGTTCATGTAAAACCCGTACCCTTTCGATCCTAGCGTCCCCCCTATGGGACGCATACATTGAAACGACCCCTAAAACACACCAAACACCAAAACTAAGCTTTTTGGGTTTTGTCAATGTGTTATATTGATAATTGCAAGACAAAAACCTAAAAATAGAGTAAAAAAAATTAAGCATATGGTTAATGGCGTCCTCTAAATTTGCTAGTATTGTTTTTGCGATCAAAACCAGTAGAGGATTTGTTATGTCGATCTCGGTTGTGCTTGCGAACCTACAAACACCAAAAAGTTAAATACGAACAGAGCGTTTATTCGTTCTATTCCTGCTTTTGTTAGCCTTAGAAGCGTCTAAGATTAAATGTTGTCCATGCTGTTTATGCTCTTGCTCTATGGACCCCAGGTGAAACAGTTGTGCTGAAGAAAGAGTGTAAGGAGGATTCCAGTCATATTTATACTTTCTGTGCACGCCCCAAAAATAAGGGGGGGCCTAGACCATGATTAAAATCCGACTTTTGTCTAAAGTCTGTCTTAGCCTTAATATTAAATTCGTTACAGATCCTATCAAAAGCCTTCTGTCTATTTGTTGCTGAATGGATTAAACGGTTTGTCATTTGGTAATGGAGCTTGCCCGTTTTAGTCAAAATACGTCTGAAGGTGTATAAAAAATGAAATCTGTACACTGACCTCACCAAAGGATCAGGATGATTTTTAAGTGTCGTATACGCCACTCCACACCCAGTTGATGCACAAAACACAGCAAAGTTTAACTGGTTCTGGTAAAACGCATCGGATGACTGAACCACACTTTCGCGATGTTGTCTTTTTTTTAATAGGGGGGTTAAGATATCTGTTTAATGGTGTACTCACCTTTTATGAAAGGCGTCAACTGGTCCAAGAAATGTCGAGAGTATCAGTTGTTATATTTTTAAGATTGTAAATGCGGCCCAACAGAATATTTTGCATTAGTATATTTAATGCGCTCATTTTTATTTCGTTTAAAAATGTTTGTAACAATAACAACTCAAGACCGTCCTTCGTTTTTAGAACATGCAATTGATAACAATTGCGGAAAAACCCAAAAAGGTTGCACTTCATGAAATTTTTACAAAGTTGTATGGTTTAAAATAACCCAATCCAAGGAGAATTTAAAAAGATTAAAAAATTTAATAATGCAGGAAAATTAGTTAGCCCAGTTACAATAACCGAAAGGTTATTACGGTTTTTCCCAAAAAA
>JAFLJL010006652.1:10000-11809 GCA_018398815.1 Conus ventricosus
GCGTATGTATGCATGTATGTGTATGCATGTATGTATGTATGTATGTATGTATGTATGCATGTATGTACGTATGTACGTACGTACGTATGTATGTATAGGTTGGCATCCGTTAGTCTCGGGAGACGATGGATTTGCGCCCTTTGCGAATGTTTCAGTTGGTCATACAGCATCTGCTGTGGCTGTATAGACCCACATGGGAGTGGCAGTCTCTGCTGCATTGATGCACTTGAAGGCCGAGTCAGCTGCTGGCAGCAGCTGCTTGTTCTTTCTCTGTGCGCGCTTGTCATCGGCAAGCTTCCGGAGCTTCTCTTCGCCAGCTTCCAGCCCGGTGTTCACAGTGTGTCTCCAGCTGGATCTGTCCCGAGCAAGCTCTTCCCAGGTGTTGGTGTCGATGTCGAGAGCCTTCAGGTCGCGCTTGCAAACATCCTTGAAGCGGAGTTGTGGTCTTCAAGTTGTTCTTTGCCAGAGGCAAGCTCTGCGTACAGAATGTCTTTGGGGGATCCTGCCGTCGTCCATTCGACGCACATGACCAATGTATGTATGTATGTATGTATATACGTGTAAAAATATGTAAGTATGTATGTATGCATGTATGTGCGAAGGTATGTAGGTTTGTGTTGAAGAATGGATGGGCGCGCGGATGGGTTTGGTGTGCATGTGGGGTGGGGGGGAGAGGGGGAATGTGCCCGTGCGTGTATGTCGGTACGGTTGTGTGTGTGCGCGCGCGCGTGTGTGTGTGTGTGCGTGTGTGTGTGTGTGTCTGTGTGTGTGTGTGAACACATGTTAGTGCGAGTGTTTGAGTGTGTGTTGAGCGCAATGAGTTGATCCCAAGAATTGCGCTATATAAAATCTATACATTATTATCAATTACTACGGGTGTGCATGGGTCTGTTTGTGTGTAAGCAAGTGCTTGTACATGCGCGCGCGAGCTTGCGCGCATGCGTGCGTGTGTGTGTGTGTGCGCGCGTGCGTGCGTGTATGTGTGTGTGCGCGTGTGCGTGTACATGTGAGAGAATGTGTGTGTGTATGTGTGTTTGTCTGTGCACGCGCGCACTCACGAATCAAGCAAGTGCACTCACGAACACCCGCGTGTGTGTGCGCTCGCGTGGGTGCATGATTTTTTGTTCAAAAACTTACCCGTTTACTCAACGAAAGACACTACACTGGATTAAATTGTATTCTTCGAATCAAGTCAAGAAACTCGTGACTTCATTGTGCTTTGCATTCCCATCTCTAGATCGATCTAGCGCGCACACACACACACACACACACACACACCACGCACGCACGCACGCAAAGCACGCACAAAACACGCACGCACGCACGCGCGTGCGCACAAATGCATATGTACACACACACAAACACACACACTCACACAACAGCAGCAACAGTGACCACAGCTACAACAAGAAAAACAAAACTTTTCGCCCCGCTTTTTCATCTGCGTGTGTGTGTGTAAGTGTGTGTGTAAATGTGTGTGTGTGTGTGTGTGTGTGTGTGTGTGGTGTGAGAGAGAGAGAGAGAGAGAGAGAGAGAGAGAGAGAGAGAGAGAGAGTGGTGTGTGTGTGTGTGTGTGATATTGAGAGAGAGAGAGAGAGAGTGTGTGTGTGTGTGTGTGTGTGTGATATTGAGAGAGAGAGAGAGAGAGAGAGAGGGGAGAGAGAGAGAGAGAGAGAGAGAGAGAGTGTGTGTGTGTGTGTGTGGTGTGTGTGTGTGTGGGTGCTGCGTGCGTCGTGCGTGCGTGCGTGCGTGCGTGGTGTGTGTGTGTGGTGTGTGTGTGTGTGTGTGTGGTGTGTGTGTTAAATGATT
>JAFLJL010006653.1:0-11131 GCA_018398815.1 Conus ventricosus
AAGATTGCCTTTAAATTTTTTTTGGAAAATAAAAAATTTTTAAAAACAGGGGCCCAGAATGGGAAGATGAGGGGGTTTTTTTTTTGATTTTTTAAAAACGAATTTATGAAATGATTTTTTTTAAAAGTAAAAATTTTTAAAAACCCAGCCCAATGCGGCATAAATTAACAGAATAAGGTTTCAATTTACAATTTTATCAAAAACCCCCGTTTTTGAAAAAAATTTTTTTAAAAATGCCTTTTCTTTTAAAAAAGCCGGAAAGGCGTTCAACTAAACCAACCATAAAATTTTTTCCAAAGTACAAATACAAAACAGGGGAAAAATTCCCCCGGTTTTTTCCAAAAAAGGGCGGGGCCCCCCCCCCCGGGCCCCCCCCCCTTTGGAAAAAAAAACCCAGATGAAATAATAAAGCAATAGAAGCAGAAACCGTTTTTCGAAGAAACAGAAAAAAAAAGGCTATCACGATCACCGTCCCCATGGAGAAAAGCGCCCTTGTATGCTTTGAAAAAAAGCATCAAAAAAAGGCGAAAAAAAAAAATTTAGCAAAATTAGGTGAATTTTTTTTTTTAAAAAAAAAAAAATTTTTTTTTTGGGTTTTTAAAATTTTATTAAGAAAGAATAAGACAAAGACTAAAAGATTTTGAACAAGAAAGTCAGCAAGACAGAAGCGCTGACTACTAACCGAGACCTTTACAAAATCAAGTGAATAGAAAAAGGAAACATCGAAAAAATTTTATATGAAGACAACACTAGCAGAACAAATCGACACTGTTTAGAGAGCAAGGAGTAATTCAAGCGTTATAACTGCCCTTGGATTTGCAAAAGTACATTGGTGTTGGCTTTAAGGCGGCGGGGCCCAAGTTCGTCCTCCCCGCCTCGCCTCACCAAAAAACATGGGAAAAAACAGCTTGATATTTTGCGGTTTATTAAAAAAAATTACCCATAAAGCTATAGGTTTTTCCCAGGAATTTTGGGGGAGTATTGTCAGCGGCTTTTGTCTACTGCAAAAAAGTATGGTTTTTGGCCGAGCACTTTGGACTTGTTCTTGAATAGTTTGGGTTACTATTTTGTAAGATAAAGACCCAATATTCCCCATACCAGTTAAACCAAGAACAAGGCTGTCTTTTTCATATTCATGGTCATCGCGAACGGGTCCGCGAGCTTTTCTGAGTCTCAAAGACTTTTGGGGTTTGGGGCTTCGGGGATTGGTGACTTTTAAACTTGGGGGTTCTTTTATTGTTGTAATATTACTGGGTCAGAATTTTTGTCTTTTTCCCAATTCCTTGGGCCCGCTATAAGAATTTTCATTATTATAGTTTATTATTTTACCTTCTGGGGGTCTGAGGTCAAAGGCGCTGTATAAAACCGTGCCAAAAGCAAAATCTACTTTCGATCTTGCGTTATTGTAAAACATGTTGGTACCTTTGAATACTTGAAGGAAAATTCAACTGTAGAATTAATGGCATCCTCTAAATTTGCTAAGTATTTTTTTTGTGCATCAAAGCCAGTAGAAGGACAGTTATGCTCGATCTCGCCTGTGCTTGCGAACCTAGAAAAACACCAAACGTAAGTACAATAGGTCGTTTATTCGTTCTATTCCGCTCTAGTTAGGCCCTTAGAAGTGTCTAAGAAAAATGTTGTCCATGCTGTTTTATGCTCTTGCTGTAGGGACCCGGGTTTGAACAGTTGGGCCAAAAAAGAAAGTTTTGAAAGGAGGATGCCAGTCATAGTTATACTTTCTGTGCGTGCCAAAAATAAAGGTCGCCTAGGCCATGATTAAGATCCAACTTTTGTCTAAGCCTGTCTTGATGTTAATATTGAATTCGTTACAGATCTTTCAAAAGCCTTCATGTCTATTCTGTTGCTGGGGTGGTTTTAAACGGTTTGTCATTTGGAAAATGGAGCTTGCAGTTCAGTCAAAATACCTCTGAAGGTGTAATAGAAATGAAAATCTGTACACTGACCTCCCCCAAAGGGGATCATGGTGATTTAAATGATCAGCATACGCCCACTCCACACCAGTTGATGCGCAAAAACACGCAAAGTTTAACTGGTTCTGATAAAAATGCATCGGATGACTAAACCACGCTTTCTTGATGTGGTCGTTTTCAATGGGGGGGTTAAGATAGCTCTTCAATGGAGTACTCACCTTTTATGAAAAGAGGCAGTCTGGGTCACAGCAAGGGTCAAGAGTATCAGTTCCCTTTTATTTTTAAGATTGTAGTGCGGCCCAACAGAATATTTTGCATCGTATATTTGAACGCGTCATTTTTATTTCGTTCAAAAAATGTTTGTAACAATAACAAACCAAGGGACCGTCCTTCTTTTTTTAGAACATGCTATTGATAACAATTGCGGGGCCCAAAAAACGGTCGCGCTCATGAAATATTCTACAAAGTCGTATGGTTTAATATAAGCGGCCAGGAGAAAAATTTACGGTTCTAAAAGTTGACCAATCAGGGACAAAGTTAGCCATTTAAAACAATACCTGAGGGTTTATTACGGGTTTTGCTCACTAAAGAAGCAATGAGTAACTTCGACATTACTTTTAAAAACTTAAAATGCAAATCTGAAAACCAATGTTAACATTCAAGCCTGAAGAAGAAGGAGGTTACTATTTTGATAAAGAGCTGGGCTAAAATGTTAGGCTTTAAAGCTAAAAATTATAGATTTAGAGTTACACCAAACAAAACTACTTATGAGGGAGAAAGTCCGCTCGATTCTTGCATTACATTCATTACTCTATTTTTCCATTTGGATGAGCTGAGCATGATGAAAACTTATATGATGGAAGGCCCTCAACTGTTTTAAGAGCTCTTCCATCAGGGAAAGCTGCATATTGCGATTAGGGAAATTATACAATTCCCAATTTACAGTTAAAAGATTAGTTTGTGGGAGGGTTGGATCATTTAATATAAAATTGCAGAAAAAACAGGGAAAGTCGTGAAATGTGATAACCTGCACATTGTTTTGGAAAAAAAATAATACGTTACTAAAAAATAAGGGTCGCGTGGGCCAGAAGAACCGGGATTTACATTGGGCCCTGTGAGGTGTATAACTTTAGAATTAAAAGACCTTGCAGACGTTGGGGACTTTGAACAAAATGGTGAGATAGGCGCTTTGATGGTTTTGAGTACACTAAAGATGGTGATTATAAACGCAAAAGGTTGGCGACAGCAAAAAGTTTCCTAAACTAGAACAACTGCGCAATCTAGAGGCAAATAATGTTGGCCAGTATGAATATAAAATAGTTCGAAAACCTGACCTCAAATGGACTTAGAACCATATTTAGAATGGGACATAAATTTGAATTCATAAGCCCATTTACATATTTTAGCGCCAAAAAAAGTTTCAGAAAAGCATTCAACTCTGGCCCTTTACATGTAAGTTTATGCCGGACGACAATAGTGGGAAAAAGAAATTGAAATAACGCCGTATGGGAAAAAACAGTCCCACCCTCCACAGAAAAGGGAAACAGTTGTAAAAAAAGCTTCTACAAATTACAGTTCTTTCCAACCCAAAAAAATTAGGAGACACGTTCACAATGATATTTGAAATTTCTGTCTTTAAAGATGTGGAGAGGGAGGGGGTTTTGTGGGCGTTAGTGAGGGACCTTATAAAAGGAATTAATATTAGCTGGCAAAACTTAGAAGTTAAACGCCTTAACGTTACCATCGTCGTTCTTCACAATGGCGAAGGATATTAAGATCATAACAACAAGCAACAAAATCAATGTTAAACTTAAATAGAAACAATTCTTACAGAACTAAATTGGGGATTAATCTTACACATTTAGGCCTCATAGGGTTTTATTATACTGAACAAGTTTTTTACGGAGAGTATGATAAAAATAATAACTGGATAGATTAAACCTGTTATAAAACTATGGAGCAGTTAAACTTTATGGCAAAAACTCCTCATTGCTCATTGTTTGTGGGCAGACTGGTTGTGGAAAAAACAATATTTGTCCTAGACTTATTACAAACAGTTTATCGTTATAAAATTTTAATCATATTGTGATTTTCTGTCCAACACTTAAATGGAACAAGCATATCATGATAGAAGGGTTTATATGGACAGATGGGGAAATATATTTAGTTGATCCAGCAATAAACTAAGTGAAAAGTCTAGAACGCTTTTTTTATATTGTTTGAAGGAAACGCAGACACTATTTATTATAGATGACTGTTCGGCAGAAAAGAGACATAGTTAAAAAGAGAAACCTTTGTCGAAACTAGCTTTCAGCGGAAGACATGCTGGGATAAGTGTGTTTGGGTTTTATGCCAGAAATATAACTCGGTTTTAAAAGACTTTAGAGAACAGTTAAAGACTGTAGTTTTTTCACATGAAAGACAGAGACTCATTGAAGAATTGTTTGCGCGAAATGATGTTATTGAAAATGACCAGGAAAAACATAGGATTTAAAAAAAAACTTAAATCTGAAAAGTTTAGTAAATTGTATTAAAAACGGATAAAACCCTTTCACAGTATGTTTGTTGTAGATAATCGTTATTTTTTGGTTTTGAAGTCTTACTTGTCAGAGAACAGTAATATGCTGATTCTAGGGCACTTTCGCCCGAAAACTTGGTGGAGGAGCAAGTGGGGTAGAGTCGGCATATTACTGTTCTCTCAGGGAGTACACTTTGGCGGGTTTTACTAATCGGCTCCCCTTCTTGGGCTGGGGCAGACAGGCAGTTCCCTGCTGGCCATTGTGAACCCTGCAGTGCTCAGCTCTCTGTCCCCGGGGGTTGAGCATGATCAGGGGGGATAGGGTTGGTGGTTTCTGTTTGTCGTATATCTCTCCCCAGCCTGGAAGGGGTTTAAGACATTGGTTTCTTGGCCCCCGGCCCCTTAGTTGGACTCCAAGGGGGTGGGTAAGGGAGAGATGAACATCTAAATAAATATGGCTTTTTTTAAAAACAATCCCCCAAAAAAGAGGAAGGCGCATCCCCCATTTCAGGGGATTTCGATTCTGACCGCGATTCGGATATGGAGGTCGACAGAGGACCAGGTTTCTGGGCTTTCCTGGGTCGTGATGGAAGGGACGGAGCAGGAAAGACCCCTTTCAGCTCTGGGGCCTTTGCTATCCAGAAGGGTTTCAAGGTTTAGCAGGTGGACCCTCAATCCATCAAAAGATTGCGAAATGGTTCATTCCTGATTCAATGTAGATCAAAAAAACAATCTGAACAGTGCTGAAGGCAACAAAACTAGTGGACAGGGAGATAGGGTGACTCCCCACAAACAGTTGAATTCATCGAAAGGAGTGATTCGCTGCAGGGGATTTATCAGGTGTTTCAGAGGCAGAGATCAAACGGAGCTGGCGTCCCAGGGTTGTGACGGAGGTGCGCAGGTGACAGTAAAGAAGGGTGCAGAAAGAGTGGCCACAACACCCTCTTTCTGACATTCTGCAACCCAGTGCTGCCTCCCGGGCATCAAAGTCGGCTACCTGAATGTCCCGGGGTTCAGTTATATGTTCCGTCCTCGTTGAGGTGCTTCAGATGCCAGAAGTTGGCCATGTCAGGGACCGCTGTTCTGGGCAGGAGGTGTGCGGTGTTTGCTTTCAAGGCAAACCCATTTATGGGCCGTGTAAAAAATCCGGCACTTGTGCTAACTGCGGTGGCGACCATCCCCCCCCTCTTCAAGAAACTGTCCCCTTTGGATTCAGGAATCCGCATCAACAAATAAAAACTGAAAAGAAATTTCCTTTTTTGAGGGCCGCAACAGGTTGTGGGCAGTCGGACGCCGACAGCCCCTTCCTTTGCTTCGCCGTAAAGAAAGTTCCCACAGTTCCTACTCGGTCAGTCTGCCTGCCAGATGTTAAATTCATGTTTTCGAAGACATTACAAGGTAGAATTGTCAATCCTGGTGGTAGCAGGTCCACCACTCCCAACCCAAAGTGAATGCCCTGGTGGAGGCAAAAAATTTCCCCCCACCCCTCAGACTGCCAGCAGTCTAACAACATCTGCTGCTGGGCAGATTAAAAAACCAGCAACCCCTACCTCGAACTCCTCTGTCCCAGTTTCCGTGCGGGCAAAGGGGTTCAGTCCAGTTTGGGGGATGGTGGAGATGAGGAAGAAGCCTCCCCCCGTCGCCCAAAATCCAGACCTTCTTCACCTGTTGGCAAGTCTGCCAGCAGGTCTGAAGACCAACACAGTCCAGTGAAATTAAGCAACAAATTTACACCTTTAGAAGCAGATGTTGATGAGGAGATGACCTGATCTCTCTCCTTTTCGCCCTCTGCCCCATGGATAGTACAGTATTCCATTGGAATATCCGTGGTCTAAATTCCAACTTCGAGGAGCTGCAGCTTCTGTGTCAATCTATAAAACCTTCCGTCGTAGCTCTTCAGGAAAACTCAAATTCAAAGCCAGAAGACCTTCACTTTTTCTGGCTTTAATATTCTTTCAAAACCTGCACAACCATCCATGTTGGGACTGTCGGGCGGTGTTGCCCTTCTCATACACAAAACTCTGCTGTATAGTCCTGTCGCTCTGTCTACCTCCCTTCAGGCTGTAGCTGCGAGAGTCACTCTCACAAGACTGTGACAATCTGTTCCCTTTATCTCCACCTTCTGTCCCGGTTTGTCGTCAGGACCTTGTCAGTCTGATAGGAGAACTTCCTCGACCTTTTTTGCTGTTGGGTGACTTAAACGGTCACAATCCTCTTTGGGGTAGTGTCAGTTCGTCATCCAGAGGTCTGTTAATTGAGGATGTCCTTTCGGATTTGGATTTGTGTTGTCTGAACGACGGATCTGCAACTTACCTCCACTCTTCCACAGGTTCACTTTCGTGTTTAGATTTGTCGGTTTGTGACCCCTCGCTGGTCCTGGACTTTTGAGTGGTCTGTCCATGACGATCTGCACGGAAGCAGGCCTGCCTACCGTCCCGGAATTCGCGGGATTGTCCCCAAAAAAAAAAAAAAAGGCAATAAATCCCGCATGTCCCTCGAGTTTAATTTGCATCCCGGAAAAAAAAATCTAAGTTTAAAAAAAAAAAAAAAAAATATCGAGCGCCTGTACATAGAAACTCCATACAATCTGATGCGGCGATTTTCGGGTAGGCTACCACCCTTGCGGCCCTAAAGCCTTGGTTATGTGATCGAGTTTGGGCCACCGAGGGCACCAGCATTTGAACACTTCGGCACGCTTCGCTTCGACTGTCTTCATAGTAGAGGTGCGCTGTGCGCATGCGCAACACAGTTCAACCCCCCTTTAAAAAAATCAAAGATGGCGTCCAAGCGACAGCAAAGTTTCGGTGGTGAAGAAGAAAAAAACCGCGAAGCATCGAAGAAAGCTAAACGTGTGACTAGCTTCAATGAAAAATATACTGATAAGTATTCTTTTATGAAAGCTGAAAATGGGGAGCATAAAATTTTTTGTGAGATCTGTGGCACACATTTTCTGTGTAAATACGGAGGGATGAACGATGTCGATCAGCACGTGGTGGGGCCAATACATGTGAAAAAAGCAAAGGAAAAAGACAGGCAGAAAGGAATCGAGAAAGCCAACACGAAGATAGGCTAACGGGTTTTTTTTCAAGTGGAAGGGGACAAGGTCACGAATCACGACATGCAAGTGATGAGGGCAGAGACCTATTTCGTCGATGCTGTTGTTGAAACGAACATTCCAATCGCGACATTAGACATTTTTAGTAAGATCGTGAAAAAAGCATTCCCCGATTCGAAGATCGCACAGAGTTTCAGTGTGCGCGGAGCAAGGCAATGCTGTTGCAAAGAGTTGGCTGCAAAAACAACACTTTTTGTTTTGAACTTTGACAATTTTCATTTTCACAAAGACTTTTCTATTATTACACAATGGAGACTGACAGTGGCACCGCTTGTTCATCCTGTCTGGAGCATGCAAGTAAGTGTGCATGTCAAATTGATTGCATGAAACGATAGCTTGGTTTTCTTACATATATGAATAATAACTAGTTATGGCACTACAGCAGCAAACATGTCATTTTCTGTGTTGCTATATGCGTCCCTGACATTCAGTCTGTGTCCTGAATTTGATAATTTCCCCCTGAAATCTGGAAATCGGGGTAGGCGGCCCGGGGAAGTGACCTTTTCCCCTGTTTTCTACAACCTTTTAAAAATAAAAACACATCTCTGTTCTCAAAATCAAAATTAAAAGGGAAAGAAAACGGGATTTTTTTGCAGCCACTTTTCAAAGGAATTCCAGGACGCTGATTTTCTTCAGGTCCGGCCCCAGCGAATCACTTAAACTGTGATCAAGTGTGCTAAAGCTTGTATTCCAGTGTCTTCGATAAACTTAAAATGCCAAAAAACCCGGGTTTTGATTCAGATGCCAACACTTTTCCCCAAAGTTCGAAAACGGGAGGTAGGTGTCCAACGACCTTGGGTCCCAACGTCGACCCCCATCAGAAACTCCGTCCCAAAAATCGGACACATTTTTAAAAAATCAGTAAACGCGGTCCTGGAGAATTTCTGCTCCAGGCTGAATAAAAAATTCAAGAAAAAAGTGTGGAACATCATTAAGAAAATAAAAGGGAAGAACACCTGTCCCCCTGTGAACCATTAAAGTTTTGGACTTTTAATAACGGAGAAAAAAGCAGTTGAAATCGCTTGCTTAACAAGGAAAATTTTTCCTCCTCTTTAAAAAATCACCCTCTTTGTAAAAAAACAAACCCCTAAAAGAAAAATCCCCCCGAACTTTTCGCCCGACAAATGGAAGACTCAATCTTCCTTTCCGTTAAACGAGCTGAAATCTGCCTTCTTTCTTGCAGCGTTTCCTCTCCAGGAAGATGAAATTCTTATCAGCTGTTGAAACTTTTGCAAAAAAGGCTGAACATAGTAAAGGTATACAAACCCGTGTGGACTACGGTTTCTTTCCACCCTCTTGGCGGAAGCCCTCATTTTTCCCCTCCCAAACCTGGAAAAAATCTTTTTTTAATCCATCAAACTACCCTCCCCTGCTTTGACCGCTGTGTCTGTAAATTGATGGAGAAAATGGTCAATGCTAGGTCATGTGGAAAAATCGAAACCGATGGCCTTTTGGCGAAAGAAAAGTGTGGGTTTCCCCAAAAATCGGACTATGTTGCCCTTTGATTGTCTGGATCTCATTCGGAACGCTTTTTTGAACGACGCATGCAGTGGCATTTTTTTTGAGTTTGGGGAAGGGCCCCGATACTACCTGGAAATCGGGGATACTTTTATGTCTCCACGTCTGGGTTTTCGAGGTCACTTCCCTTTTTATTCAAAAATTTTTTGGGAGAACGACAGTTTCGGTCCGGGTTGGCCCCCCTCTCTCTGTTTCCACGACCAGGGTTGGGGTTCCACAGGGGAGCTACTGTTCCTGCCCTTTAGTATTAAGATCAACAACATTTTTCCAAACATCCAGGGTTCAATGCCCTTGTTTGTGGTGTTTCGCTGTCTAGCAATGGAAGCCCCTACCCGAGTGTCCAGGCAGGGTCCAGCTTTGCGTGGATAAAATCCATCAGTGGGCGGGTGAAAAACGGTTTCACCTTTTCTGCTACAAAAACACAGTGTATTCACTTCATAATTTCCGTCAGTTTTTTCCAGATCCTGAACTTCAAGTAGGGAATTCCCCATTCCAGCTGTTAAAGAGGCCAAATTTCTGGGAGTCATTTTTGACCAGAAACTTAACTTTCTCAGCCACATCAAAAACCTCAAAACTGCTTGCCAGAAAGCACTGAATATTCTGCGGGTCGTAGCGCACACCGACTGGGGCTCTGATAAGAAAACTTTGCTGCACCTCTATAGAGCCTTGGTCCGTTCAAACTGGACTACGGTTGTGCTGTGTATGGCTCCGCAAGATCGTCTTACCTCAAACTCTTGGACCCTATCCACCATCAAGGGCTTCGTCTCTGTCTTGGAGCATTCCGCACCACCCTGTGTACAGCCTGTACGCAGAGGCGGGTGAACCTTCACTGTCCAACCGCAGGCTGAAACTGTCTTTGAATTATTATATCCGACTGTTCTCAGAACCGCAGAATCCTGCTATGACTGTGTCTTTGACCCTCCGTTCCAAAGTAAGTTTGAAACAACCCGAAATGTATTCCGCGTTTGGTCTTCGTTATGCGGCCTCACGTGCGGAATGCAGGTCTAGACCTAGGAGTTGTGTCGGATTTTTCCAAGTTTCCGGATCAACCTCCGTGGACCTTTTTCACACCAGCGATTCGTTTCGATCTTGCAGCTTTCGCAAAGAGTCTACCAGCTCTCTGGCGTACAGGCTTGTATGCTGAGCTCTGTTCCAAATTCCCATCCTATCAAAAAGTTTTCACTGACGGTTCCATGTCTGAGGATGGAGTGGCCTGTGCAGCCTACTGCCCTGGGGCTCCTTCTCAGATACTGTTGGAACATATACATTCAGATGCTTCTGTCTATTCTGCTGAACTTACTGCTCTGGTACTGGCTTTGAAGATAATCTCACATCTTCGAAGAGGGACTTTCTGGTTCTGTCGGACTCGGCTGTCAGCTTTGGAGGCATAGCTGGCCGCAACCTTCAGCACCAGACTTTTACTTTTTTTTTAACTTTTTAGCAAGTTGAAGGCGGACGGTTACACATTACTCTTGCTTGGGTTTCCTGGTCATGTTGGCATCGGCGGGAACGAAATGGTTGATCGTTTAGCAAGAACGCCACAATGAGAGAAACTGTCCAACACTTTATATCCCTGCTCAGATGTGAAACCCAAATTAACGATTATGTGAGAGACCTCTGGCAGGAGGATTGGAACACACAGACGTGTAACAAACTCTTTCAGATCCGTCCAAACCTTAAGGACTTCCTCCCATCTACGTCGGGTGGTCGTAAAGAGGAAACGGTTCTGTGCCGGCTGCACACCGGCCATTCGTATTTTACCCATTCTTACCTTTTAAAGAGTGAAGAAGCTCCGTGGTGCATTCCATGTCATGCGCCACTCACAATGAAACATGTTCTTTTAGAGTGTTGACTTGCACGATGTGAGACACAAACATTTTACAGCGGAGTCCATGAAGATCCTGTTCAGGGATGTCCCGCCAGACGTGATCCTTGAGTTTTTGAGAGAGATTAACATTTTTCATCTGATTAAGATTTTATGCAGAAAGATTTTTAACAAAGTTTCTGGTACGTTTCTAGACGATGTCATTTAAAAAGATGTGTGAAAGT
>JAFLJL010006654.1:0-11251 GCA_018398815.1 Conus ventricosus
GACCCAACCTATTGCTTCGATAGAACAACCAGCCCACCATCCTAACATTTTGATTTTGATATCAAACAAGCCGTCAAAACCCATTCACGCACTAACGTGAAGGAGGGGAATAAAAAACCCCCTCAAAGGAGCCCCAAATCGGTGAACGAGTGCCGCATATTACACTTATTTCAACGCAGTACGGGGCTATCAAATTACTGCTTCGACACTGATTACTTCGAAAGATTTATTGAACAAGAAGGGGGTCCCGATGTCCATGCCAATGTATCCCGAAAAGGCTTTAGCGTTGGACCTTTTTATGCTCCGTTTTTAAATTTGACGTATGCTTACAAAATTTGTCACTTCAACTGAAAACAGATTAGCTATTAACGCATTTTCCGCAACGAACAAGTTTCTCAACACCGTGAAATCCGTTAAACCTAAATTCATTTTTCGTATTCCCTTTGCTTTTGAATTGGCCTTTTTTTGTGTAAGTCTTTTTGTGTTTATCATTTGTGTCGCTTTTTGGGGGGTTGCTTTTAAAGCAATTTAAAAGGAATGAGCGGAACGGGCCAGCGACTATAAAGTGCCAACATCTCAACGGGGAAGAAACACGATTGCCGTAAAGGGGGGGGGAAAAAGGAAAAAAAAAATATCTACAATAAGCAATGGTTTTTTTGTTGTTTTTTAAAAAGCCCTTTTTGTTTATTTCAACAAATTGTGTTCATGTCTGTGCTTTGGGCTTCTTTGTGTCTCTAAAAAAAAGGCGACAACACGGATGGACAGTTGATCACCCAGGAGAACATTCCCGTTCCTAAACGAAGTTCATTTCCTTTTTTTAAAGAAAAGGGGGAAGCAGTCGAAATCATCGAAGAACTCTGGAAAAATACATTTTTTCAATAAGCAAAGCCCAAGAACAGTACAAGATATTTTAATATTACCAAATATAAAAATCAAAAATGGGCTTCCCTTTTTTTAATAGAGAAAAAATTTCTCAAAAATCCTACTAAAAAGGCGCTCCATAAAAATTGTTTTCCACACTTTAAGGATAAGCTCAAAATGTCCGATTATTTTGACAACCAAAGCACAAAAGGGGTTTAATACAGCCTTTTTCGGCATTTTTTTCAAATAAAAAGACTTACCCCCATGCACCAAAATCGGGTCCCAATGCAAAGAGCGTCCGCACTTTTTTTCAACGAACTACGAATGATTCAAATTACGGCGAGGGATTTCTCCAGATTTAGTTTTCAACACACTGGCTACACTTTTCCAGCAAAACTGAATATGAGAGGCGAAGAGATTTGAAAATTTATCTTTCTGATAGATTTTTATCTCGTGAGATTAAAATGCTTAGTAACATTAAATTATCTCTAAATCCCCTGATTGCGCGCGTCTATCCAGAATTAAAAGATTTGAAAAGTATTATAATCTTGAAAGCATTAAATAATGAAAACAGTCCCTTGAAATTTGGACACGAACAGACAACTTTTTTTCACTCAATGAATGGTAGAAACCATACCGACATTCTTTATCTTACTGAAGCTGCATGGAACTCACTCAAGGAAGACATTCCGTTTGTTTCTTTTCTTGATTTTACAAGAGATGTCTTACAACGCCTTTAGTGAATCGTCTTCTACTTTACTCTTCGAAAACTTACGGTGTTATTGTGTCCATTCGTTCAATCTTTTTGTTCCTCTACGTATACAGGCAACTAAATGGGCTTTAATACATAAAAAGAGTGGTTAGAAGCATATACAAAGAATGTAATGACTAATATTTTAGAAAAAGAACGAATCAACATATCGTCATTGAGTTTGGATACTAAGACGCGACTCTGACAAATATTCTGCGCAGAGTTTGTGAAAATCATTGTCATTAATTCTTAATCTGATTTAAATAACTGTCTGGATTTTAGAGCGTCAGTGTGTGGTACATTATAAGCAGCTTACGAGAAAAAGGAAGGTAATATAATTAGATATGAATGGGAAGATGATTCCGCTTAATAAGAAGTGAAGAGAGTTCCATACAAGAAAAATCTCGGTCGCCAGACAAACGGATGAGAATGGTCCTGCAAAACTCCAGCCAACATGACAGAAAACATTTGTTGGATACTAAACACAAGGAAAGAGTCGAAGGTCTCGTCATCGCAAAATTCTATGTTGCGCTGTTTTTAATTACCTTATTTTAAGGAACCGCATTTGCTATAAGCTGAAATGCCTTACCAAAGGTAAAAAAAAGAATGCACTCCTACACGTCTTAAGTCAACAGCATTCCAAATAAGCCAACCAATTTCTAGCTTAGAAAACAGAAAACGTATTGGTGAATTGTATTGCAATTCTTCAAAAACGCATTGTTTAAATCTCTACAACCAACAAAGCATACAAAGAACTAGAACAAACAAGTTGTTTACAAACGACAGTATAAACTGCAGAGAGTAAAAGATGATGTAAATAATGAACCACCATGCAACTTTTTCTGATTATGCATTTATTCACCAATAACTTGACAGAAACCAATATACCATACGCCTCTTTTTACAAAGTGATAGGCACCTAAAATAATTTCGATTCAGAATTGTATTCAAAGAGCTATTTCTATTGTATATCTACGAGATAGTTTGAGATTTGTTAAATATTTATATACATTTAAAATAGAGCTTTACTTTCCACAGCCTGTTTCAATCTTTTTTTGTGACAAGAGAGCATTCGCCTACAGTACGTTAAGGCCAGTTTCAAAGACGCCCTACAGCCATAAGACCAAGAAATGGAAACCATGTACACATTTACGTGGCAAGATTTTTCTTACCCTTTTTGCCCAAGTCGATATTCGTTAAACCCGTTTAAAATCATTGTGCTTCAAACGTCACCTTGTAGACTTGTAAATACATAGTATTACCCGATTTGTGTGTACTGTATCATTATTTTTTCTTAGTTTTTGCAGCTTTCCCAAATGCTGAACATCCAACCAAGAAATTATTTCAAGTTTAGCCTTGTCTTTTACAAACTGCCAGCACAACCAAAGAACAAGTGAAACGCATTGAGGCTGTGAATAAGAAACTGTACGAAAAACGAACTTCGCAATTGCTTATACTTATGACTAATAATCTCAAAGTGAAAATAACGGATGATAAAGCAGTCTTAGCATTCGATTTGGATAGTATTCAATCATTTTTTTTTGTACACTCTGGACCACCGACAGTGACTGCAAAATACATCGGACTTCAAAAAGATCCCGATGTTGGTCCTATAAAAACTCTAACAAGAATTCATATTACTAGCATTGATCAGTACTGTAGTCGTTACTTTTTATACTTTTCGAACTTCATTTTTTTCTTTTTGCGTCAGAATACATTTCAACTATCGATATACAGCTCGACATGGATAGCTCAACTATGAATAAAGTAAATAACCGGAGAAGGGACCTTACTTAATTAGAGTAATAAAATGTTGAAAAATAAAAAAAATCATTTTACCAAAAAAAGAACTATATTTCACATTAAAACTTGCTTGAAAGTTTACAATCTCTTAAAACGCGAGCATAATTCGAAGTCGTTGATGTAAAGTGTGCCGGGTACACCTTCTAACAAGAAAGGGTATGTATGGGCATTATTAAAATTCCTTCAATACGATTTTTAAAGACGATTAATTCGAAATGGTGTCTGTTGAGGAAACTTTACATATCCTGCAAGTGGATTACAAACGCTTAGCTCACGTCCCTCTTTAGAGATTATCCACTTAGAATTTTCAGAACCATCCTGTTTGGGTCTGTTGATGGGTATAGTTTCCCCGCCGCATACAACGAGATATGAGGCATTTTGGCTCGCAACCAAAAAGTTGCTCATTTTCTTTTCTTTGGATCATATATTTCACGATGGTTAATTACAACTATTTCACACAACAACCCGATTTTTGAGGCTTTGTATACAACCAAATACTACTTTCTTGGCCGAGGATCTTTTAAGGTCTATTGTTCAACCGCAGCAACCCCCTCATTTGCAACCAAAATGAAAGAAAAACCTCCAAATACAAAACTAAACATGTGAACATAATTTCCATCGTTGCAATGAATTCTGTTTCGAACTGTCTTAGAAAATTGAGCTTTGGTTATGAACCAGCTTTCCCAAGCCTTTTTTACCACTACCATCACCTAAGAAGTAATTCAATTCTCATGCAAAAATCTCTTCAGGCTCTCCATAAATTGTCATTAGATCTACAGAACCAATGAAAATTGGGTTGGTTACAGAAAACAAAAGGATGGTATCCCTTTTTTATACATTTTTAATTCGAACGTTCCTCTTTGTTGATAGGCGAAATGCATTCCTCTTTCTGAAGATGAATCATTTTTGTTGATAAAACAAACTCCAGCGCTTGTCAGTTCTGTTCAAACAAAAATTCCTAACTTCAATAATTAAAAAAAAAAAAAACAGGATTCGTTTTGTTGATGGCCAAATGGTCCATACATTGTTTTTAACGGGCTCATCACTGCTATTGAATCATTTCCGTTAATTGAATACGTCATCTAGAGAACTGTAAGGGCATTTGTTTGCAAATTTTATATGCCACATTCTTCGACAGTAATCCCTTTACAAAGTCTCTAAGATCAGAAACGTGTTTCCTGTGTTGTCGCCTTGTTTTCCATACCACGATGCTGTTATGATATTATTGATCAAGAGACTCGCCAGGAAGTGTCCAAGTTCTATGACTCACCTTTTTCTAAAACAACACTGTCGAAAAAAGTCCAACTCATAACAAAGTTGCATTGGAACTATCATTTAGAGCGAGAACCTAATTTTTTTCCTGCACAATTGGAGGATGATAGCCTAAAATGCTCCATTCCGCAAAAATTGATGCCGAGAGAACGACTTACTACGCTCTTTTGTCCTCGCTGTTTAATATCCATAGCTTGTAATTGTTCAAAATGTATTAGAAGGCAGGAAAATCATGGTACAAAGGCATTTACTGTTTATATCTTTAGGTTTATATCAGGAAAAATCATCGATGCAAGATAATACAAAGCCTTACGCTATTCTAGAAGAGGAGATTATCAGAAACCTCTGAACACATGCCAAAAAATTCCTCTCTAAAGGAAATTTACATCGTCAACAAAAAATCACAAATTTCCTCTCAAGATAAAAAGGGGAATACAACTAAGAAAGGTAACGGCAATGGTAACAACACACAAGAATCAAAAAATGTCATAGAATGATCGCCTGAAATTTTACTGGTAACAATTGATTCATAAAGTCATGCAATATTCGAATACACCAAATCACCCATTTCGAATACAATATTTTGTAAGTGTTTTCAGTCACCTCTTTTTTTGCGATTAAACGGTCATACCATCATCGTGTCATGTATACGAGAATTTTCTCCAACGTATCGCGACTTCATTGTTCTCTTCTACGGAAGGTACGAACCTATTTAACAGGCGTGAGAGTTTCCGATATGCAAGATGAAGTCGGGCGTTTATTCGATGGTCTTCAATTAATTCCGGAATCTGTAAGTCCCCGATTATTCGAAGCCACAGCATATGACTTGACTGAAAACCCACAAAAAATGTGCCGGGAACAGAAATATTGCCTAGATGAGGATAGAGAAACGGCAAAGTTTTATCCCAACAAAGTTGGCATCTGAAGTAAGAAATGGTAGAAGGCATGCCATTTCTAACGCAGGAGTGAAATGAGGAACGGGATTTTGTGATTATTTTCTTGGGATAGGTGTGATTTAAGCTGTCGAAGATACCCCGAAACACTTGCCAACTTACCACAATGCTTTAAAACACATTAAAAACATTGTACCTGTAAAAGTTGCCCGACAAAGCAGGATGTCTGGTCGGTTCACTCGTTTAATACAGTTATACCACAATGACACTTTATATGATTTTGGAGAAATTACTTCATCTATTCAATGACAGACATTGAAAACGTTAACGTCCAAAATACAACGAAACTTTCGACATAAAAAAGATAAGAAACAAAAGTAACGGATTACTTGACGTTTGTTGCACAAATTCTACCCTGAACTCTGTCTTACAACCAAAAATTCAAAAAAAGGGAACAAAAGAATTTTTAAGTCGAAGTCTCGCTAGGTACCTAGGAAGCCAGACGCAACACTCCCGTTTTTATTTTAAGAATTTAGCAAACTATTAGACAGACCACGTACTTATATCCCCGAAGATGTCATTGGAAAAATCGTAAACAACATCAAACAAGACAAATTCAGCCTTTTGTATTCACAAATATAACTTTACTGCAAATGATATAATTGTTGATTTGTGTATGCGTTACAATCGATGATTCATGGTTACGAAAAAAACAGCTTCAAGCGGATTATCAACGAGTTCAGTTTAATTCAGATTTCGTTTACGCCGGTTTAAATCGTAACATGAACAACGGAACGAGTGTGCAGCCTCTTTTAGCGCTGATTTTGTTCTGTGCCTGTGGAGAAGTATTATAAATCTACTTGCGACACAGAACCAACAGAAACAACAGCTGGATCTTTTACAGTTTCAGATTTAGCAACTCACGAAATGATCCCTCGCATGTTTACAGAAACGTTTCTGTACAGAAAACTAGAAAGGGTAAGAAAAGACCTTACCCAGATGACGATGATAATGAGGAAGAGGAGAACAGATAGTGCTTTTAACGAAGCAAATGACACTATTCAGAAGAAAGAAAAACGGAAGAAAAAAGGATCGTGTAGGAGGAGCTCAGTAGGTTGGGCTTTACAAGAAATTCGACAACTTATCAATGAAAAAAATCATAAGGAAGGAAAAAAGGAAGCAGAAAAGAAACAAGTGACAGAAATGTTTCAAAAGATGATCTTATGGAAATAATGACAAAATTTTCCAGTGATATCAAAAATGATCTTTTTTCAACATTTTCTCAAAAACCATCAGTTCAAATGTGTGAAAAGGAACAAAATATGGACGATAAAGGCGACTTTTCCGTTTGTGATACCAACACATTGTATCAAGCTTCAAAAGCCGGTAGGCAATGACATTACCCAAATACTTGAAGAATCTATTCAGAAAAGAGATTTGTCTCTGAAAATCTGATTTTATCTTTATCATCGAGGATATTCTACATGATAATCTCACTTGACTTTGCGCATGTCTTTTTGTGTATGGTTTGCTATTTATTTATTTATTATTTATTATTTATTTTAACTTATCGTTGTTGACGGTTTACTGTATGTTCAGTTAGAGGCTGTAATTTTAATATATTCTGTCTTGATGTTTTGTGTGAATAAAAAAAACCCTCTGAAATAGTCTTCAAAGTGTATATTACATATTCTTAGAGAGAGAGAGAGAGAGAGAGAGAGGAGAGAGAGAGAGAGAGAGAGAGAGAGAGAGAGAGAGAGAGAAGAGAATTTTCAATTCACTTTTGTGATCACCACACACACACACACACACACACACACACACACACACACACACACACACACACCACACACACACACACACACACACATACACACACGCACACGCATATACGAATAAAACCAGTTCAGTTTACTGTTGGATAATCACTCTTTGGTAGCGTGATGATAAGTGACTGCGTCCAGGGAGTAGGCCATTCCCCAAAGGCAACCTACAGCAATGCCCAAAATTATCGCACGATTAGCCTCATCAGCCACCCAAGCAAAGTTATGCTGAAAGTAATCCTAAATAGACTGAACCCACAAGCAGAAAAGATCATCGCTGAAGAACAGGCGGGGTTCAGGCCAGGACGAAGTACCATAGAACAAATATTCAACCTAAGAATACTGTGTGAGAGTAACAACCAAAACTAACAACATCTGTACCACGTATTCATAGACTTCAAGAAGGCCTTCGACCGAGTGTGGCATGAAGCATTATGGGCAACAATGAAACTCTCCAACATCAATGCCAACCTCATTGGAACTATTGAAAGCCTCTACAATAAAGCCACCAGCGCCGTTTTCCTTCGGTAACAACATAGGCGAGTGGTTCCGAACTACCGTTGGGGTGCGACAGGGCTGTCTACTCTCCCCCACACTTTCAATGTCTTCCTTGAGAGAATTATGACCGATGCGCTAGAAGACCATGAAGGAACTGTAACCATTGAGGGAGAATCATCACCAACCTCCGTTTGCCGACGACATAGATGGACTAGCTGGAACGAACAAGAGCTAGTGCACCTGATCAACAGACTCAACAACACCTCTGCTGATTATGGCATGGAAATAAGTGCGGAAAAGACAAAGGTCATGACTAACAACCCAATCGGCTTTACCCAAGACATAACCATCAACAGCAAAAAGCTTGAACCAGTCAACACATTTAAGTACTTGGGGGCAACAATCTCAGATGAAGGATCAAGACCTGAAATCATCTCAAGAGTCGCTCAGACCACAGCTACGCTATCTAAGCTAACGCCTCTTTGGAGAAATAAAAACATCTCCATCAGCTCAAAGATTAGACTGATGCGATCCTTAGTCATGGCGATATTCTTATATGCTTGTGAGTCATGGACGTTGAAATCAGACCTTGAGAAAAAGATCCAAACAATGGAAATGAGGTGCTTCAGACGACTCCTTGGCATCTCATACAGAGATCACATCAGCAATGTGGAAGTTAAAAAGCGCATCGTGAATGAAATGGTCCATATGTCGATCTCCTAACCTCAGTAAAAAAGACGCAAACTGAAATGGTATGACCCATCACACGATCAACAGGCCTTGCCAAGACAATCATGCAGGGCACAGTACCAGGACAAAGGCGAAGAGGTCGACAAAGGAAAAGATGGGAGGATAACATTACGGAATGGACAGGCCTGCGGCTGAGAGACACATTGCGGAGGGCGGAGAACAGAGAGGAATGGAAGGATGGTTGTCACTGCTTCAGGGTGCCCCTACGGACCGACGTCTAAGGGACCAAGTCAAGTCAAGTCAAGTCAAGTCAATCACTCTCTTATATTCATCAACAAACAAGAAGTTAACATTTTCGTTGCATTTTCAAAAATTACTATACGAGTGTTGTGGGTTTATTACTTGTAAGTGGGTTTGAATGTTCTTTGCGTCTGGAGACAGGCAGTTCTTGGGCGTAAGGGAACCCAATTCTAAAAGAAACTGTGTAAAAGGTTCAATGCTTAGTGATTTAACAGTCACGTATCCCAATAATATGCACGCTATAAAAACTTTTTGCTTTTTATCAAAACCATAGCTTATTTCCAAACACCCACACAGTTTTTCGTAAACAGATTCTACCATCACATTTGATCGTCTTTGAATAAATGAATAATTTTTTGCAGTTCCCCGAAATGATAATGAAAACACATTACGTTGTAATTATACTTCTGTTTTCTTTAGGTTGTAGGTACCTATGGAAGAGATCACAAAATTCGAGAGTTTTTTCTTCAAAATCTCTATATCGTTCCACAAATCATGAGTTGTTTTGCTGGCAAGATGTTTTCCTGGAGACCAAAAATTAAACTGTCCAACTGACCGCGTATATATTCCTTGTAATGTAAAGTCAAAGCACATAAAACGCCATAACTCCAACTGTCTAACTTATAGATGTCTGACTTGGAAAATATAGTTGCTGTAACCAAAAAACTCGGTGGACGGACACAGATAGTTGTGGATGGTCTGTGAAAACATACGGTATTTTCATCTGAAATGTCACGTTTTTTTTGTGAACATTTTTTGTGGATTCACATCAATGGCAGAACCAAAATCGGATAACACAACTTGTTCTATGCTTACTTCACGGGTGAACTATAATAAGTACGGGGCTCGTTTCGTTTCAAGTTAAATCTTGATAAGAACATTTGATGTGAACAGTCCGCGTGAACAATTTTTTCGATCAACAGGTATAGAAGAGCATTTTTCAGTCTGAAATAACGAAAAGACGTCATCTATAGAATAGCGCCGAAGAAATATTTCCCGCAAAGTAGCGTCGTACAAAGGACTCGAGATAGAAATGGGGCCTTGGTGCTTTCAACAGCAAAGATTGAATGATGGATGAAGCCTTTTTCAGCGTTGACTAAACCATACTTCTAGATCTCGCGCTTCCCGAGACTTATGTATTATTGTATGCTCGATTTTTACACGCGAGTACTACGCCATATGATCCCTCTCCTATGAAGATCATCGGTATTGTTTTGTACTATAAAGAAGGAAATATGAGTAACGTGCCTCCTATCGTCCCTAGTGAGTTTTCTGGCCGTTTTAAAAGCCTCGCAGCATAAGCTTGAATGGTAATGAGGATGTTCTTGACTGCACATTAAGATTTATACTGTATTTATACTGCCTATACGCTGGCTTTGATAATGAGACATCATCTTCATTGATTCATTAGCAAAAACTTAAACCTTGAAGAAATTCGGGATCAGTTAAGAAATAATAAGTATATTATAGAGACAATTTATGCTGTGCCTGCACACTTATTCGTGGATTTTGCATTTGAATATCAATGTACTATATTGTAACGAACGATTCTTGCTCTCTGATCCTTACGTTGACACTTACTGTTATAAGAACCAAGCAGTCACAACAGACCCGAATGATAATACCCCGTACGTACTGTCAGTGGGGAAGAATGGCTTTTTATTCCATCATCATCTAAAAAGCATCAAACATGGAGCCACATGGCACTACGTGTTCTAACGTTAACAGAGTTTTGCTCAAAACGACATTATAGAAGATTAGTTATTAAGAGTCATCAGTCTGTGTACATGAAGATGGGAGTATTATCTGGTGTGTTCCAAATTACGTTAACCCAAAAAGTATTGATTATGGAATGGCCGGGCGGCTACTGGCTTTTTTGGCTGGGCGGGTTGATTGCATTAACAATGCTTTTTATACAGTAAGGGCGCGAACTCGCGTAAAACAGTTCCACGATGAACGTGCAGCCAGATATCTGACTGGGAGGGCCGACTACACGAGTTTAGCTAGTGGGTGTTGTTTCTCTGATTTCACAAAGTCGCGGTTAAGGAAGCAATTGTTTTGTTTCAAGAATGTGAGTCGTTTTGGCGTCATATACTGTACCATGTCAGACAATAGCATTCACGGCAGTTAGTCTGCTCTGCCAGGCCGAAGTTTTTGTGTGGCTAATGCAGTGATAAGACAGTCACGTGGTGCCCAACCCACTTCCGCCGTAGGGAGAAGCCATGTAAGTCTCCCATACGTCATTCTCTCTCGCCTGCCGTCAAAGCAAGATAAGTCTTGTGCTCTGTCTCGCCTTCTCTTTGCCGTTGTGTTTAGATAGCCTTGTGTTTGCTTCTTGTTATTTGTTGTGGTTGGCGCTA
>JAFLJL010006655.1:0-11513 GCA_018398815.1 Conus ventricosus
TGGTTTAATGGAGTTGCAGTTCATTTCAAATACGTCTGAAGGTTTTAAAAAAAATTGAAATCTGTACATTTAAACCTCCCCAAAGGTTTCGGGTTTGATTTAAGTGATCAGCATACAAACATCCACACCCATTTGATGCAAAAAAACACAGCAAAGTTTAACGGTTTCGGGTTTTAAAAACGAATCGGGGGCTGAACCACACTTTTGGGTTTGTGGTTTTTTTTTTAAATGGGGGGGGTTAAGATATCTGTTTAATGGCTTTACTCAATTTACTTAAAAGGTGTAAAGACTGGGTACAAAAATGTAAAGAGTATGGGGTTGTTTATTTTTAAGATTTTTTTTAAATTTTTTTTTTTTTTTTTGGCGGCCCAAAAAAATTATTTTGCATTAGTATATTTTTTTTTGAAACCCCATTTTATTTTTTTTAAAAATGTTTGTAACAATAACAACTCAAGACCGTCCTTCTTTTTTTAAAAACATGCTATTGATAACTTTTTGCGGAGCCAAAAAGGGTTGCACTTCATAAAATTTTTTTTAAAAAAATTTCTTTTATGGTTTAAAAAAACCAAACCCAAAGGGGAAATAATAAGTTTAAAAAATTTAATAATAGGGGATAATTAGTTAGCCTTTTAACCAAAATCTGAGGGTTTTATTAGGGGTTTTCCCTCACTAAAAGAAGAAAGGGAGAAACTTTGCTTTACTCTAAAACTTAACAAATGCAAAATCTGAAAAAATTTTGGGCCCTTTTTAAGCCTGAAGAAGAAGAATTTGGGTACTATTTTGTTAAAAGAGCTAGCTAAATGTTAGGCTTTACAACTGCCGGGGTTTCCTTTCATTTTTTTAGAGTTGCGCAAAAAAAAACTACTTTTTGGGGGGGAAAAAACCCGCTCGTTTGCTTTTACATTCTTTAAATCTTGTTCATTTGGAGGGAGGGGCCTGATGAAAATTTATATGAGGGAAGGCCCTAAACCCTTTTTTTAAGGCTTTTCCCAAATTCGGGAAAGTGCCTATTGCGATTAGGGAAATTATCCCAATTTTCCCTTTTTTTACATTTTTTAAAAGATTTTTTTGGGTGGGGAGAGTGGGATATTTAATTTTAAAAAATTGGGGAAAAAAAGGGGGGAAATTTCGTGAAATGTGTTAACTTGCCCCCATTTTTTTTGGGGTAAAAAAAATTAATAAGCTTTTACTAAAAAAAAAATGTCGCGTGGCCAAAAGAACCCGGAGTTTTTTTTGGGCCTGTGAGGTGTATAACTTTAGAATTAAAAGACCTTGCGGGACGTTGGGGGACTTTGAACAGAATGGCGAGTTGGGCGCTTTGGGTAGGGTTTTTTGAGTCCCTTTAAAGATGGTGTTTTAAAACGCAAAGGGGGTTTGGCGACAACAAAAATTTTCCCTTTAAACAAAGAGAAACTGCGCAATGTAGAAGCAAAAATGCCGGCCGTATAAATATAAAATAGTTCGAAAATGACAGCAAATGGCACTTAGAACCATATTTGAATGGGACTTAAAATTTAAATTCTAAGCCCATTTACTTTTTTTTCCCTTTCAAAAAAGTTTTGAAAAGCTTTCCCAACTCGGCCCCTTTACTTTAAGTCTTATGCCAGAGGACAATAGTCGGGAAAGAGTTTTAAAATTTAACGCCCCCCCCCGGTTTGGGAAAAAACAGTACACCCCCACAAAAAAAAGAAGGGGGTTTTATTGGAAGCTTCTAAAATTACCATTTTCATTCCGCGCAAAAAATTAGGAGACACGTTCACAATGATTTTTTGAAATTTCTGTTTTTTAAAGATGTGGGGGGGGGGGTTGGGTTTTTGTGGGGCCGTTAGTGACTTTCCTTATAAAAGGAATTTATTGGGCTGGCAAAACTTAGACTTTTTTAAACGTTTTTTAAATTTAAAACCTTTTTCTTTTACTTCAAAATTGGTGAGGATATTAAGGTCTAACAAAAGCAAAAATTTAAAATGTTGATTTTAAATAGAAACAATCTTACAAAAAACTAAAAATTGGGATTAATCTTAAACATTTAGGCCTTTTTTAGGGTTTTATTTTTACTGCAAGTTCTGACGAGGGTATGAAAAATATAAAAACCCGGGGTTTAAAATTTAAATTAAATTTTTTTTAAAAAAAAACTATGGAGCAGTTAACTTTATGCCAAAAGACCCCTCATTTTTATTGATGTGGGGGGCGGACTGGCGGGGGAAAAAAAACAAAAATTTTCCGGGGGCCCTATTAAAAAACACCCAAAAATACCACTCATTCAAATTTTTGGGCCCAAGGGGCCTTTTTCAAGAAAACAAAAAAAAAAACAATGCAACTATGTAATGTCCATCTTCGGTGGCTTGGGCAGGGCCCAAAGGGAAATTTACGTCATTAAAAAATCTTAAGCAAAATTTTTGCCTTTATAAAGTGGATGTTTATCAACAAGGGAACCCAAAAAAAAAAAAGGGGGGGGGGGGGGGGAGGAAGGGGGCAAAATTGTGTGGGGTGTTGTTTTTGTAGTTATCCCGGGAAAAAAAATTTACTCCCAAAAAAATTTTAAAAACACGCTTTTATAAATCACAATTTAAAATGCGACCTTTTTTTGGGCTGTGACTGTGCATGGCTTTCAAGGAAAATGTCACCCGAAAAATTTTAAAATAAATTTTTCCCGCATTTTATCAATGTTGGTTTTTCAAAGGTAAATTGGATAGGGTTTTTTACAAATTTGTCCCTTAAAATTTTTTTCCCCTTTGGCCCCCCTTGTATCCCAATGACTTATTCCTTTTTCTTTAGCAAAAAAGTCTGAAGCTTTTTTCTTTCATGTTAAACTTTTGCCAAACCCCCTGCAAAGCAAGGTTTCCCCCCTGAATTTTTGATGGAAATGTCGCATTATTGGCTTTTTCTTTGGAACTTGTGTCCGTCTGTGTTCCCCCTATTCTTTCTTTCAAAGAACGTCCGGTTTCCCAAAAAAAACCCGTCTTATTACAACCCTTTCACAACAGGGGCATTTCAAAAATTTTTATCCGAAAATGTCAAGTTAAAAATAACATTGTGCGAAGATTTGCTTTTGTGTCCCAAAAACTGTTTTAAGTTAAATTGTGAAGAAAAGGGGTCACAAACACCCAAAATTTTTGCTTTTCCCCCACTGCTCTTTCAGTTTTCTTTTGGGGAACCAAAGTTTCCCTAAAATTTTTTAAAACCCCTCTGTATGCAGGCATTTTGGGAGTCTATGGAAAATTTCTTTGCGCATGTTTCTGACCCTTTTTAGAGCGTATCACTATGTCTCTTTAGTACCTTGTAAAATCTGGCAATTTTTTTTTGAAAAAGTCAACACTAGTGGTTTCTCTTTCAGTGTTTCCTTTCTTTTTTTTCTGAAAAAGGGCGGTTTCCCATCTATGTTATCAACTGTTTTCAACTGACCTTCTATGAGTTTTTCCCAATATTGGCCCCTTTTCCCCAAAATGGGTTTTTATATGGTTTGGGGGTTAGGTTGAAAGAATCTGTGAAAAAGGACGAGGACTAAACTAAAACACAGATCTGAAAAATTTTTGGGTGTAAAATAAACTCCTAAAAAATTTTTTCTCTGTAAAAGTACCTTTTAAAAGGGGGTATAAACCAATGTGAAAAAAAAGGGAACTTTCTGGGTTTGATTTCCCCTGTTAAAAAGGGGGTCATTGTGTGTGTGTGGGTGTGTGTGTGTGTGTGTGTGTGTGTGTGTGTGTTGTGTGTGTGTGTTGTGTGTGTGTGTGTTTGTTTCCTGGTCAAAAGGGTTTTCCCCTCGGCTCAGACAAAATTCTGGGGCCCTTTTTTCTGAAAAAAGTGTAGGTATGTTCATTATAGGTCAAATGACGATTCCGATGTTTTATTTTACTAGCTAGCCCCTACTAAAGGCTTTTTTCGGCCCAAAACGGGTTTTTTTTCTTTACGGGGAATATTAGAAAGTACTGGGCGTTTTTTAAAAACGGTTTGGATGATCTTGTGACAAATCGGAAACCCCTTACCAAAATGTAAATGAATTTAATGCTGAAATCATTCAAAACCGTTTAAAAACGTTATTTTGCCGTTATTTTCTTATGTATGGTGAAATTTTTTAAAGACATTTTGGGATATAGAAAGGTTAAACACCACAAATGGCACTTTTATATTGTGTTTTAAAATTTGACCTTTTAAAAAACCGTTCTTCATGGCCTAAGCCCGATTTGGATGAAACTTGGTATGTACACAGACTTTAGCCCAGTGAGTACTAAAATATCAGTTTCAAAAGTGTACATCGGCTATTTTACCATTAAAACCATTATTTTTTCGTTATTGTTTACATTTTGGACATTGGATTTAAGAAATTGGTATATAGAAAAGGTTATCACACACAAATGGCACTTCCATATAGTGTTTCAAAATTTGACTGTTAAAAACCGTGATTCTTCATATATTGTCCGATTGGGTGAAATTTGGTATGTACACAGGCTTTAGCCCTGTGAGGACTAAGATACCAGTCTCAAAAGTGTACCCCCGTTTAAAAAACCGTTTTTTTTAAAACCCTTATTTTGCCGTTATTTCTTAACATTGGTGGGTTTTAATTTAAAATATATATATATAGAAAGGTTATCACTATTCAAGATAATGGGAGTTCGCTTATATGCTTTGCATCTTGTTGTTTTTGGTGTCCATATTTGTTTTGCTGTGTTTTTTTTGCATTTCCTAAGTTTGGTTTCGGTATCTTTTTTTCTTTTTAAGGGTTTTTGTTTTTCGCTGTGTGTTCTGTTGTTAGCCTTTTTGCTATGCCTTCTGGTCTTGTTTTCGCTGTCTTAGGGTTTGGTTTCAGTATGACCTGGGTTTTTTTTGTATTTTTTTACGTATATTTTATTGCTATGCCTTTGTTGATTTTCGGTGCATACTTTTTTTTCTTTTTCTCTTTTTTTTTAACTGCGCTTGGTTTTGGTGTGGGTATTTTGTTAAAGCAACAATATTTGATCGATGAGAAACGCGCGCGCACACACCACACACAACACCACAAACACAACACACACACACACAAAACCCACAACACGGGAAATGAATAGATTGTAAGTGAAAACAGGGTTAAAAGACAATTCGCCCAAAAAAACCGGACCTGACCTACCCAAAGAAAAACAAAAAAGTAAGGAAGGGGGATAACAGGGGGGAAAATGAGGGGAAGCGATGGGGGTAGGGGGTGGAAACAGGTAAAACTGTTGATGCTTTGTTTTAACGGGCCCTTTATTTCCTTGAGCGTTGGTCCCAAAAACAAAAAAATTTCACGTTTTATTGATGTCCCCGCGGGCAGAGGAAAAAATTTCCCCAGATGAAACCCCCGTATGGTGTACCTTAAAATATGGCGGTAATTTTTGTTCGGATGGTTGCGGTGCGTGTTTTTTTTGCTGACCCGCTCTAAAATTTTGGATGCGTGTAGTAATTTTTCCCTACACACACCCACCCCATACTACAGGATACCCAGGCAAAAACGAGTTAGATTTTTTTTTTTATAATTTGCTGCAACCCATCAAAACATACATTCATGGAATTGGTCAAATTAATATGTCACTAACAGAAAAGATCAATACAAAAATAGGAATTCAATATCAGATTTTTAAAAAAAATATCTTTTATCACTCCAGATCTCCCCGGCGCCTTCCACGTGTTCACTATATATACAGTCAACAGCCCGGGTTTCCCACATACCCAAGCCCGTCCAACACTAAAAAAAGAAAAGAAGGATAACCGGGCCCACTTGAAAATACCCCCTTTCACAAACAAAGCGATAAAAAGAAAAAACAGGCTCTATATAAAAAGTACAAAAAAATCTGTCGAACTATAGAAAAAGAACCGCAAATTTACAAGGCACAAAACCCATAACGAAAAACCGCAGTTTCACAAAGCACGCAATCCCAGAAGAAAAACCCGTGATTCTAAAGCACACAATCCCCGATGAAGAACTAAAATTTCATAAAGCACAGTAAACCATAGAAGAACTGCAATTCACAACGCCACCCGTCTATTGAACCCGGGGAAAAACCCAATTTCAGCAAAGCCCCATAAATTTAAAAAAAACTTCGATTCGAGTCCGTTAACAAAAAAACAAATTTAACTTCCGGTATTTGATATTACAGGTTCACATCAATAAATTCAGCCCCACCGACACACTGCGGTGGAAAAATTTGGCGATAAAAAATTTACAGGAGTTTTAAGTCACCCCGGGTCACACCTTCAAAAATTTTTTATAAAAATAAATTTTCTTTTTTACAACCCCACGGGTACCGCATCAAAAATCCCCATCCCAAAATTTTTACTTCGAAAACTACTGACTAAAAAGTCACCCTTTCCCCACTTTTAACACACGGAAAAAAACTGATTAAAACAAAAAAAGTAGCTGGACCCCCAAACCTGGGCCCGTTGATCTTACTCCTTCCCCTTTCCAAATTTATTTTTTTCGTCATTAGTTACCTATGTCATTTAAAGTTGACGTCAAAATTTTACTTTGAGACAATTCCCCCCCCTCAAACAAAAAAATACCAAAATTGTTTTTTGTTTGTTTTTTTTTGTTGTTGTTTTTTTTAAAAAAGTAAAAAAAACAGCGAAAAAAAACCCCCAAAACTACATCAAAAAGCTTCATAAAAACTGCGTTCACAAAAGGGAAACTCATTTCCCAAAGGGGTCAATTGATTCTACATAGTGGGAGGAGGTCAGCGAAAACATTCCCCAAACCCAGGAACTGGCTGGATTCAAACGAAAAATCCTGCAACGACAACCCCCCTCTTAAAATTCTGAGTTTTAAGTTTGATTCGCAGGTAGAAAGGGCCAGATTTCGCAAGTAAATCGCTCCCCAAAGGAATTACAAACTTCGAACCCCAAAACAATGGCAAAAAATTTTCCCCTCAATAGTACTGTACCCCTTCTAAATCCCAACTTTGCTAGCGAACACGAGGGGTGAAGGACATCATCACTCCCTGAACAATCGCACCCAAACCAACAGAAGGCATCAGCCCTGAAACAAAGGATTACCCAACCTAGGTAATAAAACAAGGTGCAGAAGAAAAGATTCCCCGAATTTCCCCAAAAGTTCAGCCCCCCCCCCGGGAGTAAAAGAATAGACCTTCCGCACGATCAGTATCTTGATCAACAACAGTGGGGACCAAGTACGAACCTGGGAAACAATTTGAAAAAAACTGAGCCCCCAAAACAAAGACCTGACCTGCTTCCTGGTGTAGGAGGGGTTTAATTCAAAATCTTTTCAACCTTCTTACCTTCAGGCCCCCTAGTCCCCTCCAACAACTGCCCAAGGAACCCAGTGAACGAAAGCCTGCCTCGATTTTCGAAGGGACGAGGTAGGTTGAAAGCCCTAAACGGGGACACACCCCACATTTTAAGGGATCCCCATGACTACTGTACACAAAAATTCGTAAAAAAAAATATGGCAGAAAACGATCTAACCCAGCATACGCTCTATGCAAACACTGCAGGAGCCGATAAAGCCCAAAAGGCATCCGAAAAACGGAAAAGCCCCAAAGTGGTTGTAAAACCCGTTTCGGACGACCCTTGGGCTTAACCCGATCTGCCAATATCCTTTTGCAAATCAAATCTTTGTGAAAAAGAGCATCAGCTAACCTTGCAAAAAGACTCTAAAGTCAGGAATAGGTTCGGCTCAAAGGAGGGGAATCTTTTCAAAGATCTGAATCAGTGAAAAAATCTACATGTCCATCTTTTTCCTGCCCAAACACAACGGGGAGATATAGGGGATATTGGATGGTTCAATGACCCAAAGACCCAACATGTCCCAATTTCCTCTCTCAACAACTCTTTGAAAAAAGGGGGTTTCAAAAACACTTCTTTTAACAGGGACTTTTTTTTAAAGAGGGATCTTAATAGTGACACCTGAGAAAAAAACCCCTGGTTTAGGGTAAAAGCCCTGAAAATCAAAAAAGCTGTGCAACCCCCTGAAACCGCGTAGAAAAAAGTACCAAACAAACGCCTGATGGAATCTTCATCTGGGATAGAAGACGCCTCGGAACAGTAAAAGGGGGGAAAGGGTAAACGTCATCACAGTTTGGGCGACAAACTGTACAAAAACCCTTCACGAACGTAAAACAGACTGGGGGAGGGATCCACGAAAAACCAACCCTGGAGAACACCAAGAGAACCTTTTTCCCGCCATAAGCAAAGGGGCTACTTGAACAAGGGACTGAAGTACCTTGTAAAGAACAACTGTAGGCCAAAAACCCCCGGGAAATGACACAACAGCACGACGAAAAACTTTTTTAGCAATTCGCAGAAAGATCTTTTCCTTTCCCTTGACAAAACCTTGTAATCTGGATGTAAAAACTTTGACTTTCTGGGAACGGCCCCCGACCAAATGGGTAACAACTTGTTCGACAGTGGGAACAAAAACAAAACTTCACATAAATTGAAAGCGTTCCCCGGCCTTTTTGTCAAATCTTTTTTCCCTTCAAACGGAATCACAGAATTCTCCCTGGCAACTTACAGGTCAGCAAAAAACTTTTGAGTTCAAACAAGTCGAATAAAGAGGTTGGCCCCAAAATCCTGAGCATCTGATCGAGTCCAGACTCTGTAGTAAAACAAAAGGCCAGAACCTGCGACCCCAACCGCAAAATGAAAGGGAGAGAAACCGTACTTTCAAGGGAACCCCCTGCATGCAAAACAGGCATGCAAATATCGATGCCATGCCTTTTTGGGTGATGCGGACCCAAACTTTTTCAACATGGATTTCAAAACCCCTGAAATCTCTCAAAATGCCCATTGCCTTGGTGATACGGGGGATGACGACGCCCCTTTGCACCCCCCAAAGCATGAAAATGCTTCATGAGTAGAGTTTAACTGCGTACCCTGATAACGTCCCTTGGGGGAAAACCCAAAAGAGAAAAGTTCCAACCCAAAGCTTCTGCCAAGCAAAAGAGGAAATATCCCTTTAAGGAACAGCCCCCGGGGAAAACGGGGGAAACAAAAGTCAAACTGGCAAGATGTAACGATGACCTTGTTCCCAAAGGGGGGACAGGGACCACAAGATAACGCCCCCGATCAAATGGGTATGATGACGGAACAGCGCAAGGGTTAAAGGGCAAACTTACCCCTTTTTAAAATGTCTTCGACCACATACAGGGGCAACATACTGCACACCACAGTTACTCCGGCCAAAAGAATTTTTTTAGGTTCTAGACAGAGTACGCCGAAAACCAAATGACCCCACAGATAGACATGCGCCACAGATAACACTGTAGGTCAATTTTTAAAAAGGAACAACAACCTGATCAAAAAAGGGTATCATTTTTTACAAAATGTCTTACGAACCCCCATCGCCCAGAGTAAAAGGGATTTTACCAAAAGTTTCACCTCACCAGAAGATGTTGAGGAACACGACTTTTAATGACGCATACCTTCTGTTTTGAACAAAACGAACGGGAAAGTTCAGTTTTATTTTGGGATCTGCAAAAGGCTTTTTGTCCACAAACTGCTTAGCTCTAGCCCCCGAACGGCGGTAAAGAGAAAGGTTCACCAATAATCACTAAACTCACCGTTCACAAAAAACTCCCGGGCATTACCCCCCAATGAATCTGCGACGGACTATCAAAAAAACAAGTCAAAACACCCAAAAATAAAGGGCAAAAGACGAAACTGAGCCAGTGGAAAATCATCCACACGCCCCAAAAGAAACACACTTCACTGTTGGTTTAAATTGACTGTCGAAACTAACCCTTTGCGAAAGCCCCAAATAGTAGCACCAGTATCAGCAACAGATCAAAGTGCCATTCACAAACCCGACAAATGCAATTTTCCCGGAACCACCAGACTAGAAACAAAAAGGGTATCAAAAAACAGGCAACAAGCACTGGATGTTTGCTGTCAGCTGATTTTTAACAAAAGTAGAGTTACCCAAACCCCAAAAGGGCAGTGTTGGGGGCTAAGGGTGCAAATTCTACGGGGTTCTACCCGCTTCCAGGACACCTAGCAGCTAATGTCCTGTCTTTTTAACAAAAAAACACAAACATTGCAAAAAATGTCAAAGCACTTTTTGAGGAACTCTTACTGCCCGAGGGTTTAACGGTGTAACGACCACGATAAAGGCTACCCCCAAAGTTTTTTCCACGACCATGAGTAAACCCAAAACTTGTGAACAATAACACTCACCAAAGTTACTTTCCCCGTCAGCCCAGGAAAAAGTAGTGGCCATGTTTTTAAAAAGTGAGTATCTGTTTCCCCTGTCAAGCCACAGTACGGAGTTTTCAGACGACGGGAATGCATTTCGTAAACGACCGGAGTTTTGTACCCCCAAAGCAAAAATGTTTTCATCGCTTTTGAAAGCACCTTTTGGATGAGCAGTCTTATGCTCTGCAGACTTTATCATTTTCATCAAAAGTTTTCACTCCCTCCAAAAAAAAAAGTGGCCCAAATCCTAGAGACCATCCAAAAATGTCACGCAAAAAAGATCCACCGTCTTTAAAAACTTACAATTTTGACAAAGAGACCCAACGGGCAACAAAGCCCCAAAAGGGCAACTGCAAAGGTCTCAAAAAAGGTTTATCGGAGCTAGGGTTAGCCTCACAAAACGTTACGAAAAAACCCTTGGAGTACTTGAAATTTTTTCGCAATTCTTTCAAAAACTTAAGGGGACAACATTTTTTTCAGCGAGACTGTGTTAAAAGAGTTAAAACAGAACCTCAAGTAGGCAGACAGGTAGTTTCCCACAAACTCTCAGACCACCAAGGAAAGACATGGGTTTTCAAAAGAAAAAAAGAACGTTCTTTCATCGTTCTTTTTTTAAAAGGGGGCAACTTAGGAAAGGTGGGCGAGGGGGATTAAACCCCCCGGCAAAAACCAACCCGACTCTCACTTCCTGTCCCCGGACTGCATCTGCTAGAAGTTATTTTAAAATGATTCTTTTTTGTTTCCCTACTCTTGCTTCTTTTGTTTCCCCTGCATTCTTTTTTTTTTTCTTGCTTTTTTTTTGTTTCCCCTTTTATCTGCTCTCTTTTTTTTTCCCCTTGTATTGCTGTCTTTTAGTTTCCCCTTGTATTGCCTCTTTAGTTTCCCCTTTTATCTGATCTCGCTCTTTTGTTTTCTCTTTTTTCCTTACCTCAACTGAATTTTTCAAAGCTTCTTTTCTCTCTTTCCATGTCTGGGGTACATTGTCAAATGGCCAACAAATTTTCCCCCAGCCCAATCCTTACTGTTGTAAATATTTGGAAACTTTGTCCCCGTCCACAGAGGAAAACAGGGCTTTCTTCCTTGCCTTGTGCCATCAGAAAATATGAAATAAGTCTGTCAAACCCGACACACACATAGTGAAAGAATAACCCCAAAAACAAAAGTTTTTAACAAAAAAGATCAGCAAGACAGAAGTGTTGTCTACTAACCGGAACAAATTTCGAACCAAATGAGCAGAATAAGAGAAAATTCCAAAGAATTTTTTAAAGAAAACAAACGCAGCAAAAGAAAAAGAACACTGTTTAAGAGCAAGGAGACATTATAACGTTTAAATTTTAACAAAAAACCTTAGGTTTGGG
>JAFLJL010006656.1:0-12018 GCA_018398815.1 Conus ventricosus
CTCTCGATAACCACTTCCAAACAGGCACGCCCTCTTTGGAGCAGTTACACACAAAAAAGGTGTGTCCAGCCACAGCATGTTAAGGCAGAAGAAAAACCGCAACCACTGAGAGGTTAGAAAACCCAAATAAACAAGACACTGTCCAAGACAAACCATATAGTTACCAAAATGGCGGTGGGCGAGGTAAGAAAACGGACCGCTCCCCAATCCGATGAAGGATGGCAAGCCGAAAACCGTGACGGTCCCCAATGAAGTGGACTCCAAGTCAGGGATGACCTAAGGTGCTTCTTCCAGCTGGCAGGGATAGGGATCCTTCCCACCGAAGGGTGAAAGACAGTTCCACGCAACCCACGTCGAAGTGGATTCAAACAGGAAGGCTCCAGCTGGCAGAGATAGAGATCTCTCCGACTCCAAAGTTCGTAAGCGAGTGCCACACCACTCGCCAAAACAAGATGGCAATCAGTAACAAAACAGCTCAGCTGTGTCACCTGACATCAGCTGATGAACCACGTGAAAACGATAAAATAGAAAAAGAAAGCCTTAAAAGAAAAAAATGAAGATAAGTATTGGAGGATGGGAGCAAAATGCACGGACGTAGCGCGCCCAGGATGACACGAATAACAAACTGGTCAACACCCGGCCAATGTAGTGAAGATGTCACTGGCAAAAACTCCACTTTATATCAGGTTTGGGAAGAAATGAATTATCTTCCAAACGAAAGTATTTACGTCCGTGACATACAGGCAAGTGTTGGTCATGCTATTTCTCAAGTTCCGGGTAAACTAACAATAGACCCGCCAGTTAAAGTAATGTTAGCTGTTTTAATCGATTATGTAACAATAAATGAAGAAAATCTAGAAGTCTGGGTCTCGACTAAACAACAGACTATTCTTTATCATAATGACTTAACACCCGGTTGGGCAGACGAACTGCTTACACAGTTTGATGTGGCCGCTGAAGAAGCCAAAATGAGAGGCTCTGGTTGGTCAGAGGGCGAAAGTCCTAGAGATCAGATTAAAACAGGCTAAGTATGCACCGATTGTAGGCAAGGCCTACATTCCGCAGCCCCCAGCATTGGTAGCGAAAAGAGCAGTTCTAAACATACAAAATACAGACAACAAATGTTTTATGTGGTGTGTTCTCGCAAGGCTGCAATTACGCCCGCAAAAACGCAGAGAGAGTGTCTAACTATCACCCTTACATTAATGATCTTAACTTTAGTGGAATATCCTTTCCCGTTAGCGTGGACAAAATTGATCAGTTTGAAGAACAAAACAAACCAATAACTGTTAATGTCTACACATGGGATGAGGAAACAAATCTACAACCCATTAAAGTGTCCAAGAACAGTCCAACGATTGGCGAGCCAGACAAAAATCATGTGGACTTACTACTGATGTTTTCACCAGCAGGACTACCGCATTACACATTGATACGAACAATGAGTAGATTATTGCGGCATACTTCAAAGCAAGGACTTAAGCAAGAATTCTGTAGAAAATGTTTAACAAGAATTCCATCTGTGCAAGCCGCGAGTGAACATATAAAACATTGTATCGGCCCAGTTGACTGTAATACAGAACTAATTACGCCCCCAGAAGGCAGTAAAGTTAGTTTTAAGAACTGGAAACGGATGCAAACTAGTCCATATGTTGTTTACGCAGACTTCGAATCACTCATTGTTCCTTATCAGGGGCCAACCTCACAGAAACTTCCAAAAACAGCCTTTGTGAGTAATCATCAGATTTGTTCATTTGCTTTCATTGTTGTTAGGTCGGATGGCGCCCATTCAAACGCCAGAATTATATAGAGACCAAATGCGGCTAGAAGATTTTTACAGCGCATGCAAAAAGTGCGTAATGACTGTTCTAATAATCTGAATTTATCTGAAATCATAATGGCGCCTGAAGACCAAGAACAGTATGACTCAGCCACACATTGTTGGATTTGTGGTTTAGAACTCAGTGAAGAAGCAACAAATCCAACAGAAGAGACCATGATCACATTAGCGGAATGTTTAGAGGAGCAGCACACAGTAAATGCAATCTTCAACTAAAGTTTGAACCAAAGACATGGAAGCTGCCTGTATTCTTTCATAACTTGCGAGGTTACGACTCTCACCTTATAATGCAAGCAGTAAACAATGCCTTTAGGGTGTCATGCATTGCACAGTCATCGGAAAAGTACATGCGTTTCACTTTAAATAACATGTCTTTTTATGACTCTATGCAGCACATGGTGGGTTCATTAGAGTCGCTGGCTATGTCCTTAAAGTCCTGCCCAATAGCGGAAGAATATTTTGACCCAACTCTCGTTAGAAAGGGCGTTTAACCTTATGAGTACATGAACAGTTGGGAAAGGTTTGACGAAGACACACTTCCTCCTAAAGAATCGTTCTTTTCTAGTCTTAGAGGAAAGGCCATAAGTGATTCCGATTACCAGTATGCTCAAGAAGCGTGGCAGAAGTTAGAGTGCAAAACGATGGGAGACTATCATGATTCATACTTGATGGCCGATGTATGTTTGTTGGCGGACGTCTTTGAAAATTATAGGAAGACCTGCATGAAACATTATAGCCTGGATCCCGCGCATTACATTTCTGCGCCTGGGATGAGTTGGGACGCTTTCTTAAATTTTACTGGAGTAAAGATTGATTTATTGTCTGACCTACCAATGATTCAGATGATTGAAAACGGATTGCGTGGTGGAATTAGTATGGCGTCGCACCATTACTGTAAAGCAAACAACAAATACTTGGACGACTATGATCCAAGTAAAAGGTCTAACTATCTCATGTATTTAGATGCAAACAACTGTATGGATGGGCAATGGCGCAATCACTTCCATTACGTAACTTTAAAATGTACCCCAGGCGGCGATCCGAATAATATTAAAAAAGCATTAAAGTGGTTGAGCAGTTTGACGCCGGGTCACCAGCGTGGATAACATTCTAGAAGTTGACTTAGAATATCCTCATGAACTCCATGACCTGCATAATGACTATCCATTAAGCAGCAGAAAGCCTAAAGATGGCAAAAACAGAACCGCCTAAACTTGTGCTAATCTTCGAGCAAAAAAAATTATGTCTGTCATTACAGACTTCTGCAATTTTATTTAAACATGGTTTAAAGTTGACAGCTGTTCATCGTATAATTGCTTTTGATCAAGAACAGTTCATGAAACCATACATCATGAAGAACACTGATCTTAGAACTAAATCCACAGATGCTTCAGAAAAAGACTTTTTCAAGCTGATGAACAACAGCTGTTTTGGAAAGACTATGGAGAATCTGCACAAGCGTAAAGATGTTAGATTGGTCACCAAAGAGAACGAAGCAATTAAGCTGACTTCAAAACCAAATTATCAGGACTTTAGAAGGTTTTATGATCAGCTTTGTGGCATAATGAGAAAAAAAGAAAGTCAAATTGGACAAACCTGTATTTATCGAGTTACTGTTTAGAATTATCAAAGCTTTTGATGTTAGAATTTCTTTATGACACTTTAAACCCTCGTATCCTGAGTCCAGAGTACTTTACACAGATACAGATAGTTTTGTTATAGATATACCTACTGAAGACATCATAAAGACAAGGAATTAGAAGTAGCTAAAGGGCATGCGGGATGGTACGACACATCCGATTACCCTAAAGATTCGCCTTTGCATTCAATTACTAATAAGACGGTTTTAGGAAAGATGAAAGATGAATTATCTGGAAAGGTGAATTAAGGAGTTTATTGGTTTAAGGTCGAAAATGTACAGTATTTCGAGCCAGAAAAACCATAAGAAAGCAAAAGGAATATCCGCAGTGTTTTGCAGTCAAACATATCGCATGACAACTTAAAGAAGCTTGTTGACAAAAACTTTTCATCATGACAAGTAAAACTGCGATCTAATCTCATGAACAACACAACGGTTTAACAAAGAAGTCATTTAGATAGAACAAACACAAAACTGTGTTTTTTTAATCCAGAGTTTTTCATATGAAATTTGGACATTGGAGAACGTAAATTAATTAAAACGGAAAATTGTCTGGTGGAATACTGCGTTCTTCCTTTACAAAAGACTTGAGGAGCTGGTTGTTTTGTTGTGTCAGTTTTTTCGAAATAATACACGGGCGGGTTCATTTTTAAAAAATTCTTTTTTTTTCAATGGGTCAACACTCCAAACTGATTGGTTGCCCTGATGCAGTGTCCCCTTCTGCTTCCCCCCCCAAATAAAGGACCTTACTTTTAACCAAACGGTAATAGTTTGCGGTTGGGACTGGCCCCTTCAACAGCATTTATTTTTCTTTTTGATTGCTTTTACGGCTTTAAAACCCTAATTTTTAAAATTTTTCATTTTTTATTGCGGGAAAAATAAGGGCAGTCTCTAACCCATTCTGTGTTGCGAAATTTGTCAAGAAGCCCTCTGTGATACAGTAGAAAAAAGGTCTTTTCGGCTAACTGTTTGTTAAAGTTTTCAACCAAAGCTGTGATCTGTGAACTCCGGATGCCTCTTTTAATGGTAACTCTATGTTTTAACTATAATTGATTCACTCGGCTTTAAATTCTTTTCCATCATCGACTTGACTCATGCTAGGGTAAGTTAGGCGGCCTCGTGGTATATCAGTTTGTATGGCAACAGTCAAACAGCAAAGCACTCTTTTGTGTTAAGGGTTTCCGCACTTTGTATCTTAAGCTACGTCAATGACTTTGATGCGTACTTAAAATCTTTTTTCGTCTAATCGTAACATGAGGTAAATATAGAAGATCCATTTGGATGTGTCCGGTTTTGGCGTTGAGTTGACAAAGTGCGGTCCCTTTGTATTCGTTAGGGCGCTGGTAAATAAATTTGCCAAATCGCTTGTTTAGATAACCATGTCTTTCCGCTGTTTGTTCGCTAACTCTCAGCTGCGTGGCTTAGCATATTTAATTGCCGTGATTCCCTTCCAATATCCTTTTGGGCGAATAATAAATTTTGTTCATTTTTTATTCAGCCCAATATTATGCGCAACAAAATACACGACAGTCATGCCACAGACATAAACGCGATTACCTGAGCATCTTTTGTTTTTCTGATGGATGTTAAAAGTCGGCTAAATTTTGGTGGGGGCAATGGTCTCGATTGGTTTGCCCCGTTACTAGAAAATACTCTTTTATTGGCTTATCAACATCTTTAAATTGTGTAAGCTGCATGTCCCTGTTTTTTTCAGTTATTATTAATAAAATCGTAACTGCTCAATTCTCTTGCCTTTTCATAGTGATCTTGTGCTGCGGCTAGTTTGCTCCACCAGCTTTGTTTAGTCTTTTTCTCTCGCCTTCATCCCGTATTTACTAAATGAGTATTTACTGTCCGCTAAAAGGGCAAGCGCATTCACTACTGCGCCGCATATCATCATAACGAAGGTAAGCCATTTTTTTATAAATTATTTTTTTACATATTATATTCTCTGAATTATAATCCTGCTATAACTAAAAAATCTTTCCGTAGCGAACGAAGCTGCAATAAGTAGCAATCATTTTGCTGAAACCACAAAGTCAAATATGCCAGATCTGCTGGTTTTATTTCTTAACAGGCTTTTACCAAGCATTGTGTATCCTACACTTAGACCTCCAATAACAGCAGAATAGTATACAAGGTTTGGCGACCGTTTTTTTTTCGGTGCTCATTTTAAAAAAATAAAATAATCATAATAATAAAAAACCATAACAGCGATGACTACTAGGCTACAGAATGGCCTAACCGTCCTTGGTCTTACGAACTAAGAAGTATGATGACCGAAGCTATTATGCCCAAAAGGAGATGCTGTATTTCTTTGTCAGCTTGAGTAAAAACAAACAGTATCCTCGGAACAGAAATTCAAGCATAGAACAAAATCAACAGATGTCGCCACAAGACATTATAACGTATCTAACAGGTAAGAAGCGCAGCTGGGGTCTAGAATGGTAAAAAGTGTCCGCAAACGGTTCCTAAGTTTGTACACTAAACGTAGTCAGGTAATTTGTCGCCTATATGATTCAGAACATGACTTTATGTATGATTTAAATTCAGGATCCAGTATTAAAAACAAAGTGATTAGAGGTCTCTAGGTGTGATCTGTATAACAGATTTGGAACATTGTTATCGCCATTAATCATGGGATTATTACTTTTATCATATAATTTTATTTCCCCAAAAATGCCCGAGCCAGAAAATCAGCAGAAATCAGAAAACACTGAATCAGGTGGAGAAAGTAACCAAGCCAGAAAAACAGCAGAAATCAAGAAAACACTGAATTAGGTGAGGCCAGTGAAAAGCATCCTGGGCGTGTTAAAGCAGGAAAAAAAACATTAGCAAAGTGGACCATAACAAAAAAATTACAGTTACAATCACAGAATATAACTCAACACGAAAACATAACACCGCCCAACGCCCAGAACAAGTGATTCAATGCCAGCTATAAAAATAAACTCCAATGTGGATTCAAGGCCTACAGCGCCAAAGTCTTCATGGAATATTGACTAAAACGTGTCATTTTGGGCGCCCTTGCTGCTGCTGGGGGCGGTTATACTGTTATAAAATAAATAAACAATGGCAACAAGAACCAAATGCAGTCAAAAGAATCTGAACCACTAAATACAGAAGACAAAAGCATGCCCAAACCACCAACACCAAACAGATCGTTTTTGATCCCATATTTGAAATGTAATAATATTTTAAGAACATAATTTTAAATTTTTGAAAAAAATACATCATGGCATATATAAAATGAATGGAGTCAAAAAATAAAGACATGGCGTCTATAAAAGACATTTCCATAGACCAAATTGTAAAATCAATGCATTGCTTAGGAGGTAAGAACTTCATTAATAATCTATGCTAACCGATCTTGCGCAAGAACGCTTAGCAAGATATTCTCAGCTGATGGCGCGTTTTTTGAGGTGGGGGGCGCGGTGTGTACTATATAATACATCCTGCTGTTTTAAGACAAAAACATAGATTGTAATTGTTTTATGATAATTATAAGATAACTTGAATAAAGAACTTGGTGTACTTAAAGGATGACTTAAGGATGACTGAGGACGACTTGAGTAAGAACTTGAGGATGACTTGAGACAACTTGAGTAAGAACTTAGAAGTGACTTAAGTATGAAACTCAAGGAACTTATTAAGAAACTACTAAGTGACCTGAAGTAAGAACTTGAGATACTTGAGTAAGAACTTAGAATTGACTTTTGGGGTGACATGAGGAAGACTTGAGTAAGAACAAAGAAGTGACATGAGTAAGAACTGAGGATGACTTTTAGAGGACGACTTGAGTAAGAACTTGAGTAAGAAACTTAGAAGTGACTTGGGGTAAACTTGAGTTAAGAACTTAGAAGTGACTTAGTGTGTGCATGCATGGGGAGGGTGGGAGGGGTGGGGTGGGGTGGGGTGGGGGGTGTGCATGCGTGGGGTGGGGGTGGAGGCACGTCTGTCTAGTTACTACTACACCACTACATCCTGTTAGACTAATGCTACTAAAAAAGGACAGTTTATAGTAACAGCCCACTTGCAGCTAAAATAGGACGTTCACACCATGAACGCTATTTAAAGCAAGGCGGATTTTAAAACGCACAGACAGTCCTCTTGCTGCTAAATAGACGTCACGCAACATGAACGCCTATTATATAGCACGGCGGATTTTAAACCACAGTCCCTCTTTTGCTGCTAAATAGGACGTTTCACACCTGAACGCTATTTATAGTAGCAGTCAGCAAGGCAGACTTCACCACAGCCCTCTTGCTGCAAAAATAGGACGTTTCACACATGAACGGCTATTTATAGTAGCAGTCAGCAGCAAATATACTAAGTCTGCCTAGCCCTATCTAGTTTGATTGCCAAAACTCCCCAAAATCGCTATTCAGTTGCATAATCCTAAAATACTTTGACGTTTGCTACACAGTTCATTTAATACTGATTTCCTAGCTTGTGAAATTTAGGATAGATATAAAAAACACACAGAAAGTTGAAATAAGTTTCCCTAGCATACGAATCAGCTCACGTTTACCTGCGTCTTGAGAATTGAACGCCATGAATTGACGTGGTTTTGTTCTCTTAAACTGCTTTTAGCTGTCTCAAGCCAGCGCCCAACAAATCAACGCATGATTGATTGTTTTGCTATGGCAACTTTCAACAACACTAGAGCGCCAATTTTTTAGATAAGGAACCATCTCATCAATATACAAACAACATATGAAACCGTCTACATCTTGTACAGCAATATTTCTTTCAAGCGTTTTACATTTTCTTGAACCAACAAACCTTACGATAGTCGAGCATTCCAAAGCAGTCGTTTCCTTTTTCCTTTTCCAGTTCTCCCAAAACTCAATGCATCTTTTTCGGTTTAAAACTGGTAAAGAACATTGCTTCGCCTATTTCTTTATTGACAAATACTCTAACAGCTAGTGAAGTAAGCCTAGTGAACTTGAATATCACAAGCCTGTTCTATCAGTAAACCTTTAGCCATTTTAAAATAAAACACAACCAAAAACACAGTGGTCACAACCGGAGCACAGTCAAAAAAAACAACCCTCTGTGCGGCAGTCCCGTGAAAGAATGGCGAAACCGGTCCTTTCTTTGTGAATGCACCACAAATGTTGCGGTTAACCAGGTCAGTTGAGTCGCACCAGCCCCGCCTTATGGTGGTTACAGTTTAGTTAATTAATAGGTATCGTTCGCCATGAGCCCACCCAGGGCCGCCGTACATGGTACAGCCTGCCACAAACCCAAAGCCTCTATTAGGGGTGTTTCCACAGTGTCTCAGCCAAGTCTTAGTTTGATGACTGTCCTCGCAAAAATTGTGTTATTTGAAAATGACTGTAAGCTGCGAAAATGATGTTATTGATAATGATCAAAAATACGCGGAAAAACTAAAATCTGAAAAGTTTAGTAAATTAGTAATGAAAACGGATAACCCAACACAGTATTGTATGTTTGTAGAAAATCGTTATTTATGGTTACTTGTGTCAGAGAAATAATAAAATGCAGCTTCTAGTCACTTTTCCCGCACCGAAAACTGTTGAGGGCGAAAGTGAGTAAGAAGCTGCATTTTATAGTTCTCTGGTGATAAATGGTGTAAGTGCCTCACTATACATGTGCACACACACGCAAGCACATAGACACATAAATACACGGGCTAGCACCCCTCTCTCTCTCTCTCTCTCTCTCTCTCTCTCTCTCTCTCTCCTCTCTCTCTCTCTCTCTCCGCAAATTTGTTTTCGTACAGGTTACTTTAGCGTCAAATCGGATGAGATGAAACATACCTCCATTAACCCTTCCCATCGCTACAGTGTACAGTGATCTCACAGTTACCGATCAGTTGTTGATCGTTTTTTTTATATTTCTCTTTTTGGAACTCCTTTTACTATACGTGGAATACATTCATGCTGTGTGAAGTGTAGGATGTCTTGAACAAAATTGCATGTTGTTAAATGGTTCAAAATTTCACCCTCGTAGGGTCTGGTACTCAATGGTAGCTGCTGGTGTTCACCTTGGTGATAGCCGGCGCTGAAAGTGTTAATTACCTGTTGACTGAATAAACCTTGTGGGCAAAAGCATAGAACTGTGTGTGTGTGTGCTTTGCCACTCAGAGAAAAAAAAAAAGAAAACCAGTCGAGTAGACAATGGTTTATTGCTCTACATGCAGAGACTTTGCACTTTTTTCAAAGGTGAAGATGGAGACATCAACAATCGTCATTGCTGCCTTGGAGGTGGATGTGCACTACTTGGTCTTCATGACCCCAAGCACATTACTACGGTACATGGCTTCTTACTCGATGTCATCTCCTTGATATTATTTTCGTTTCCGAGGAAACAACATAAATACAAGACGACATATTTCTGGAGGATCATTGCCTCTTTTACTGGGACAACTTTGACGTTGCGGCGGGAGGTACTGTGGGATTCTTGTTAACAAACACGTGTGCTGCGTTGTAATACTGGCCGACTTGTGTTTTCCGTGGTCAGCGAATCTAATTTTTTGTTTTCACTCCAGGCGAGAACCACGCACAATTCGGGATACTTCCCTCTACAAACCCGCATACTGCATTGCCTACAAATAATATGCGTAAGTATAGGTTACCTGAAACGGCACTGGCAAGTATACTACATATACCAGCGGACAAATCGATGAATGGATTTGAGAAAGACAAGAAATAAATAAAGTCGAAAGTTTCCAACGCAAACAACGAACAACAACAACAAATATCAAGGTGCACGGGATGTCAAGATATCATATGCGTGATATTCAAAGAGAGAGAGAAAAAAAAGAAGAAGAAGAAGAAGAAGAAGAAGAAGAAGAAGAAGAAGAAGAAGAAGAAGAAAGAAGAAGAAGAGAGGAGAGAGAGAGAGAGAGAGAAGAGAGAGAAGAGAGAGAGAGAGAGAGAAGAGAGAGAGAGAGAGAGAAGAGAGAGAGAGAGAGAGAGAGAGAGAGAGAGACCTGCGAGTACCTGAGTAAGAACGTTCAATCATTAATGAACACAACGTGCAAAATCAACTTTCAACCATACATAAACAGTTTTTGTTCTATTCTCTTAACTTTGTGTCCAGCAGATCAAACATGGAGGTGGGCGTTTACAAGGAAGAGAGGAGGGGGAGAGAACATATGCTTGACCGATAGTACTTATGTATCTATGAAGTGTGTGTGTGTGTGTGTGTGTGTGTGTGTGTGTGTGTGTGTGTGTGGTGTGTGTGTGTGTGTGTGTGTGTGTGTGTTGTGTGGTGTGTGTTGTGGTGTGTGTGTGTTTTCTAGCTATCGTTGAACGATTATGTTCTGGTATGATTTTGAGTGGCTAGATCAGACCGACTCTTCCAGTCACATTGTTTTGACAACTTTATAAATATCGTTACAGCTGATCGGATGTGGATCCATATCACTTGACATATTCTCAAATACATCTAAACTGTTTTGAGCCAATGATACTCCCATTATCACGGTTACCTTCATTACTAGTTCCATTATCTCCACCTCATATTAGTTATTTAAGGTGACCGGATAAATATTATCCCACGCTCAGCCCTGTCATTTGGATCCAATTTTGGTCAGTGGGCCGGCCTGAACCGAAATCCTACAAGTGCAGAATCATGAACTCATCCCAAACAGAACAAAAGAATGTCTTCAAAATCTATGTTTGAATTGTGGGAGTTACACGAGAAAGAAAGATCAAAACCTTCCAACTGGACTGTTGACAGAAGGAAACAGATCCTGGATCAGTGCCATGATCACATTCCGTATCTGCGATGGATGGCAGCGTTCCTCGACATGTTCCATCTTTCCTCTAAGTTCGCCGAAACCAGTTCCAGAGGTTTTAAATTATCATACTCCTCTCTCTCTCCTCTCTCTCTCTCTCTCTCTCTCTCTCTCTCTTCTCTCTCTCTCTCCTCTCTCTCTCTCTCTCCCCTCTCTCTCTCTCTCTCCTCTCTCTCCTCTCTCCACACACACACACACACACACACACACACACACACCACACACACACACACACACACACACACACACACACACACACACACACGCACACACACACGCTCGCACGCACGCACGCACGCACCCCCCCCCCCCCCCAACACGGAGCAAGGCATGCGTGCTACGTAACTTCTTCGCTGTCGGCAATAAGTACATCGTATAGGAAAATATATAAAAACTGCAAAGGGGAAGGGGTGGGGAGATGGTAGGTGGGATTTAATTTAATAGCATATGTGCTCCTAGATGCAAAAAAAAAAGAAAAAAAAGTATAGTTTGAGGCGTTAAGGTACATCACACGTACATCACCTTAACCTTTCCTCAACCGATATCCATACTTCTAAGTAAGCTGTTTTCAAGCCTCACAATCCAACAACCACATGGTTCTAACTTATCTCTAACGCTCGTCAGCGAACATGTGATTCTTTCACCGTGGAGCAGGTTGCTTAAGGAAGTCTGTTCATGCATAATAGCAATCTTCAAAATGTGACTTAATTTTTCTTAAATTCAAAAAAATTAACTGTTCCACTTCGACTGACACTGAAAGAGCCAACA